>LR750694.1:197559-271767 GCA_902729485.2 Mus minutoides
TGGAACACACCCAGCCCATCAGTGGATACACAACTTCAATGTAGTTAAATTCAAGGGCAAAACCACAATTATGCTGGTAGGAGTTTGGAGACATCAAAGGAAGGACCTCAGTGGTCTAGCACTATAGTGACTAACGAAGGAGACTGATGAGTCCCGGAGGTAACACTAAGATTTCCATGCTCATAGACAGGGAGAAGGAGCTGGGAAAAGCATAGTGTAAGTCCACTGCCCAACTGGGATGTTTAGGCTGTGCAAACTGCAGAGAAGGTCTGGTCATCACTTGCTGGAACAGGTAGTTGCAATTTTTTTGCAGATCCAGAATTTCCTTTGTTCACATTTGTCATCATTCCAGCCATCATCTCTGAATTCCACACAGTCTTGTCCCCCAATATTGTTGGGCTGTCCTTTGTTCCAATACTTTTCAAGGCTGCAAAAATCATTCACAATTACACAAAACAGACATGTACCAAACATTCCTATATATGAAAGACAATCGCACTGAGAAAAAAGTCTAGAAAACAATCCTATCCACAATAGTCTAAAAATATCTTGGAATAAGCCTAATTGTCGAAGTTAAGGACCTCTACAGTGAAAACTTTAAAACCCAGAAGAAACTGGGGAAGACATAAAGTGATGGACAGACCTTCTATGCTCAGGATTAACCCCACGAAAAGGCCATCATCCCAAAAGCAACCTAAAGATTTAGTACAATTCTTCAAGTAAGTAAAAATCTTATATTTCATATGGAAACACAATGGCCCAGGATAGCCAAAACAATCCCGAACATTGAAAACACTGTTTGAAACATCAATACTCTTCATTTCAAGACGTACTATAGAGATGTAATAGGAACAACAGCATAGTACTAGCATAAATACAGACAGGCTGATTGATGGAATAGATCTGAATACCTCTCTATAAGTCCTCACTTTTACAGCCACTTGACATTTTAAAGAGTGAGACAATAAATGCACATTGGAACAAAGACTGCATCTGCGGTGCTACCTGCACAGTATGAACCCATTTTCATTGTTCCTGGAAATTGGCACTTTTATAACTTCCTTGCATGTGTGTGACAAACATGTCCTTTGTCTCCCATGCTTGATAAGAGTTATCTCTCAGGGAGCATGGCTATAAGATACAACTATCCAATGTAAACTTCCCACATCCAATCACCTTCTTCACTGGCCTCTAGCACTCTGGTCAATCAATACATATGTGCCCATGACTAAATAACAAACAACAGGGGACAGTCCCTACACTTCAGAACTTACCACTTACTCACATCCAAGCTGTACTCATTATCTTGACATCTAACATAGGGTCTTACCCACAGCTGCTGTTCCCTCTGCATTCCCACTAGCCCTGTTTTGGCTGCTGTTCCCCACATGTGATGAATCCTTCTTTTAGGAGGATCTGTGAGTATAACATGCTATCTTTTCATGTATGTGTGCATATGTGTGTATGAAGGAAACATGCATGTGTGTGCATGTATGTGATGTGTGTACATTTGTAAATGCATGCAAGTGTGATGTGTCTGTTATCTATGCACATGTATACATGCATGTGTATATGTGGTGTGTGTACATATATATGCGCATATGAGTGTGAGTTGCCTGTGTTTGTTCACATACCTACATGCATGTATGGTGTGTATGTGCTTGTGTGCATGTGTGTGTGTGTGTGTGTGTGTGTGTGTGTGTGTGTGTGTGTGTAGGCCAGAGGTGAACCTTAGGTGTCATACTTCAGGGAGTCCTTAGTAGCCATCTACCTTTTTTCTTCTTCAACACTGTCTTCTACTGGATTGGAACCACAAGGTCAGGTTGATTTTCCCATGAGTCTCAGCAATTCATCTTTCTCTGTCTACCCTGAGTTGCAAGTACATGCACACAACAACTATGCTCAGCTTTAAGCAAGCAAGCAAACAAACAAACAAACAAACAAACAAACCTGAATTATACAGACCAACTTCTGGTTCTTTCTCATCCTTGTGCTCCAAGCAGTTGACTGACTAAGCCATCTCCCCAGTCCAACATGCTACTCTTTAAAATGTTGTCATCCCTTGACCCAGTGACCTTCCTTCTGAAGCTACCCATGATTACTCTACATTTTGATTACCCACACAGGCTACAGACTCCTCTTTAGCTCTAATGGTGGAACCTAAGCAGCTTCTGTCTTTGTGAACACCAGGCCCTCCTTCCTCCATTTTATGGAGGAATGTTATTAACTCTTATTTCTAGAAGGCCAGGGAAAGTGGTGGCAGAGTTTGGGGGAACTAGAAGGGTAGTACAAGTCAGACATAGACCCTTCCCTTCCAATCTTCAGGGTACTCCCTTTGCTGGGACTACCTGTCTGACAGAGGAGAACCATCCAGCCAGTACCACTCTCCTTCCTTGTTCAGATCTGACAGCCCCATCCAGGTGTAGCCATTTTTCTTGGAAGTCTGCTGCAGGAAGCTCTAGATGGGGGAGAGAAAGAGTTAGGAGGAAGCCATTTCCCTATTCCCTAGCTTGTGCTCATCAATGAATTCCCAAACATTTGTATTTTTGCTGAATGAACAAGAATAGTTAGGGCTCCTTATAGGAGAGGGGTTCCTTACAGTTTCATGGGCACCCTACCAGTGGCTACACCAGGGAAGAAGGTTTCTTTCCATTCCTCTGCAACTGTTAACAGTTATAGATCCTTAGGGAGGGGTGGGGCCTTGGTATCCTCCCTCTTCTACCATTAGTAACTGCCTATCAATCCTCAGGGAGAAGTGGGCTGCATTTAGTATTTGACAGTATTATGTGTAGGCTATGGAAGCAGGGAAATGTGGGTTAGATGGAGGAGGTAGGCCACAGTGATAGCATCTTTGCTGGAGAGTCTTGTCCCTGCTCCCCTCTCTGTGTGTCCTTTTGCTCTCGGATGCTACAAGAGGTAGTAGGCTTTCTTCTGCTATGCCTTCATATTATAGTTCTGCTTTGCCACAGACATAAAACAAATGTGTCCAGCTGGCCATGGAATGAAATCTCTGAACTATGGGACATAATTTTTCTCCTGGAGCTGATTTCAGATATTTTGTTACAGCCATGGAAAGGTATTATGCTCCCTAATCTCTCAGTAGTAGGGTCTGCTTGAAATTTGATTTTTACCCCTTTCATATTTCTAGTACACCAGTCAGGAGGTCCCATATATTTATTATTAGCAGTTCATTTTTTTCTTTGACACAGGTCTCATGGCCTCAAACTCATGTAGTTGAGGATTGCTTTAATCTCTTGATGCTCTTGCTTTCACCTCCCAAGCCCTGGGATGACAGGTGAGCATTACCACCTGGCCTTTGTGGTGCTGAGGACTGAATTGACATATATTAGTCAAGCACTCTAAATGTTGAGCTCTACCCTCTGCCTGATGTTCCCAGGAGTTCTGAATTATTTGCATATCTGGATCCTCTGGGCAGATGCTTTTAGACGTATGCTGATAGTGTGCACAGCTAGCCACCCATCCATCATATGTACTTGATAACACTACATGTTCAGGTTCTGAGTATATCTACATAAATTTACTTAAGGTCAGTTATGATAAAGCTAGATTACATCAATTTGTGACTGTGGGTTATACATTTGGTCTTCAGGTCTTCATTGAGTGAACCTCACAGATAACTAGAAATCAATCCTGGTGAGAATATTTACACCAAGGATTTAAAAAAAAATACCCCTGGCAAAGAAGCTGTTTTGTCCTGGCCAGTATACTCACAAAAATCACTTTCATTATAAATGTTCCCCACAACATTTATCCATGTTGAGAACTTGGGTATCCACAATTTCAAGGTGCCTGGGAACACCTGCTCACACCCCTTTATTCACTCTTCCCAAGTGGAGCAGGTAGCCAATTTTCTAGAAAACATCTTATAAATAACTGTCTCTTCCCTGGTTTACCAGTATCCAGATGAATGCCCCAGAACAGTTAGCCAGTCATACCTGCTCCTCATGACTTTTGATGATGACGAGTTGGGCCTCCATTTCTTGGCAGGCAGTGATGGAGTCGTGCCAGTCCCGTTGTGACTTGGAGAAAAAGTAACAGTTTCCATTGAAGAATGTCCAATCCCAAGGGCAGAGGCGACAGAGGCTATCTGTTGGTGAAAGTAGATCAGGTTGGACTCATATTTGAATCTTCTTGTTCCTGTGATTGTCTAGCTTCAAGACCTCCAGGATGAGGACCCTCCCTTGACATAGTACCTGGTCAAGCCATATCCCTGTTTCTACTTCTTAAGCCCTTTCTCCATTCCAAGAAAGCCCAGGATATCTGGACCCATTTTCTCCCCAGATGACAGAAGATTGGTTTACTAGAGTGCCTACTGTATGCATGGTCCTCCTTGATCACCACAAGCGTTCCTTATTTTTATTTTTTATCTCTATTCCAAATTCACAGATAAGGAATTGAAAGTGCAGAGATGGCCAGCAACTAGGACAGTGACCCCACATGAACGCCCTCTCAGAAGCAGTGATAATTTGGTTTTGCTCACTCACCAACTTCAGATTTCAGTTGACTCAGGTCCTTGTACATTTTCTCTTGCTTTGTCTGTTCCCACTGAATTTCTTCTGAGCTGGGGATCTTGGAAACTTGACAGAAAAGAAAAGATATTGTAATTATTAAACATCCATTGTGTGTCATATATCACACTGACACCATCTTAAAAAAATCTCATCCAAAGATAAGAAATCTTAATACCCATGAACCCTCTACTGCTTTTATTCCATCCAAAAAGAAATTAAAAATGGAGGGTTCCAAGAAGCTGCTAGCTGCTGCTGAAGGACCCATTGCTCTTGTCAGTTTCTCCAGTTTTTAGACCTAGACATCTGAGCTGAAAGGTCACCCAAGGGAACCCCAACCTTCATGATAATCCTGACCTTGGATGTTGATGGCCACCAGAAGTCCAGTGAAGAGAATGAGGAACAGCAGCTGCACCACCAGGGGAATGTGGCTTTTGTCTAGAAATCATGCAAGGCCAAGCATGGTTAGTTTACTACCTGGCTCAGAGAACCTAGAGATAGCCCCTTCATGTCATAATCCATACATGCCCTTAGCTTTCATATCCCTTCGGAAGGAATTCCAAAATCAGTTTCCTACCAAAGGTCCAGATCCATAACTTTGCCCTTCCCATGACTCAAGTGTCAAGATCTGGAGCCTCAAGCTCCTCAGAATCCAGGCATTTAGTCCCAGTTCTCTACCTTCTCAGGACTCAGAAGTCCAGAGACTCAACCTCTATCTCTCCAGGATTATGGGACTCATATCCACAACCTCCACTTCCTTGGGTCTTGGGGTTTCAGAAGTCAGCTTTCAGTCAGAGTTGATGCTCTTTAAACTTCACCTCTCAGCAACCCAGGGATCTATACCCCCTAGTCTTCATCTTCTAGGACCAAATTTCTGATGTGAGATATCTACTCCTCATCCTATGATACTTCTGTACCTAGAAAACTGTTGAGATCTAAAGTTGGTCAGAATCTGAGTCTATTTATCAAGTATTTGTTACTGTACATTATCAGTTGTTTCTCATCTAAGTAGTCAGAGCTTTAGTCAGAACCTAGATAGGCTGAGACCTGAGCTGACCATCACCCAATTACCTCCCCAAGCTCCCAGACTTCTAGTGTAGTCTTACCCAGAGAGCCCATCTGTGGTGTCCTCATTTCTTTGGAGTCACAAATAGTGCTGCTCCTTGGTGCCTGGTCCTGCTTAGAACAACAGCTTTTATCTGCCACCCACTATGCCTCATTTTTTGCAGCTACTCTTTCTTAGGAAGAGAAAGAAGGAACTTAGTTCTACCACCGGAAAGGGGTAGAAGAGAAGGAAGATTTTGACACCATATGGTAGAGGCCTCAAATTCTAAGAATTTCAGCGGGGCTAGGTGTGTTCTGACCTCCATAGCCAAGAGCCCTCGTTCTCTTATAGAGTGGACAAACTCTATGATGGTTTTCATGGAAATAATAACTTTTAATATAAAATTACTTTAAATTTGTGCATACACATATGCTTTTATATGTTGATATATGTATGTGCTCATGCATGTGTGAATGTACAGGTGTGTGAATGAATGTGATGTTTGTGAATAGCATATGGAGGCCAGATAATCACTTTGGATATAATACTTTAATTACTATCCATTTTTAAAAAGATTTTTTAAAATGGAGCCTAGAGAGATGACTCAGCAATTAGCAGAGCTCTTGCTCTTCTGGAAGACCTCACTTTAGTTCCCAGCACCCATGTCAGGCAGCTCACAGTGTCCTGTAGCTACAGGTCTGGGGGATTTGCCACCCTCTTTTGGCTTTTAAGACACTCCGCTCAAATGGCATACACACAGACACACATATACATAAAACATAAAGACAAATCTTTTAAAATATTTTATTAGCATATTCCAATTACATATAATAATGAATTTCACTAAACTTCTTCCATACATGGACACAATACATCTTCAAAAGTTTACTTCAGTTTTAAGTGTGTGTGTGTTTGTGTGTGTGTGTGTGTGTGTGTGTGAGAGAGAGAGAGAGAGAGAGAGAGAGAGAGAGAGAAAGAGAGAGAGAGAGAGAGTCCAGAGAGAGTGAGTCCAGAGGACTCAGATCTCCCTAGGCGTGGAGTTACAGTTCATTATGAGCCATCTGACATGGTTACTGGGAATCCAACTTGGTCCTTTGAAAGAGCACTACATGCTCTTAACAGCTGAGCTGTTCCCACCCACAATGTATTTTGATTATATTCACCTGGTACTTTCTCTTTTCCTGTTCTTGCTCACCCTCTCCCTCTTTCCAAGCACTCCCTCTACTCTCATGGTAATTTGTGTGCACAGGCATGTTTTTATATGTTTGTGTGTGTACATAAATTTCATTGGAGTTTGCTTACAGAAGAAGCACAGAAGAGGGTTTATTCACAGGAGGATGGACATCATCTACCTTATCAGTGACTATACCACCACTAAAGAAAATGTCTCTCCCTCATTAACATTTGACTGTGTCCTCAGGGCTCATGGACACACACACACACACACACACACACACACACACACACACACGGAACTCAACTTCTCTCCTCCAGGAGGAGGTAGTTAATAGTTGCTTGGGGAAGGGGCTCACAATCAGAGAAACCTAGTGAGAACCTTTCTCAAAGAAGCAAGGAAACACGCACACAAACACACACACACACACACACACACACACTGAACTTAGCCACAGCTTCACAGTCAGTAATATGAATTATCTCTGGTCTGGGACTCACTTGGTAGGCAATCAGTAAGCCCCACATAACAGTGCCACCACACCTGATTTTTTTTTTTTTAATGTTGTTTTGGGAATTGAATTCAGAACTTTCTGTTTCTGAGGCAAACACTTTTTTTTTTCTTTTAATGGATCCTTCTCTCTAGCCTTCTATTTTTTCTAGTTCCTGTTAATTTCTTCTCCGTCAGTAGCAAAGTCAGGGGTTTGCAATGTCCCCAGTCTTCCTAGAAAGCCCTGCCTTCTGACATCAGGCTACATTGGTGCTCTGAATCATAGTGATTTCTGCTGACTGGGAACTTGGGCTGACTCCTCATTGTATTTCATTAATGCATTATTAATTAATCTGTTACTTTCTCCTTTCCCCTTTCTGTTCATCTACTCTCTCTTTCCAACCACTCCCTCTACTTTCATGGTAATTTTTGTGTGTGCATATGCAGACATGTTAATGTGTGTGTGTGTGTGTGTGTGTGTGTGTGTGTGTGTGTGTAATATGGCTCAGTGGGTTAAGGTGCTTGTCACTAAGCCTGATGACATGTGTTCAATCCCAGAGACCCATATGGTCGAATGAGAGAATCAACTCTCATAAGTACTCCTGCAGTCTACACATCTTCCCTCAAACTAAATAAATGTAACTACAATTAAAAACATAAGAAGCATACTAACTATCAGGATTCATTATGATCTTTTTGAAACAGGATTTGTTTTTAGTAATCTTTGCACCCCTTCTTCCCCACATCTTCTCCCCTGCCACCCCCTTTCCCCTAATCCCTCCTCCCTTTCCACCCCTTCTTCCCTATGCCCTCCACCCCTGACACTTTTTGCCCCTGATGGCTTCTGTTTTCAGGTCCCATGTCCTAGTGCCTTCTCGTACTTACTCAATACTTCTTCCTCTCCTCTTCTGGTCCTAGTTCCAGTTTGGCAGTCCATAACACATTCATAGCCACACATACACATTAAATGTTGGGATTCACATATGTGAGATAACATGTAGTATTGTTTTCCTGTGTCTCAGTAACCTTAATCCAGATCCATGCATATGTTATCCTGAAAATTTCATTTCTTATAGTGGAATAAAATTCCACACTGCATATAAAGTACATTTTCTTTATTTCTTTAATGATATAATAGCTTTATTTTCTTTTTATTGGATATTTTATTTATTTACATTTCAAATGTTATGCCCTTTCCTGGTTTCCCTTCTAAGTACATTTTCATTATGCATGCATCTATTGAAGGTTGTTTAGGTTGATTCCATCTCCTTGCTACTATGACTAGTGTAGTGATAAATATGGATGTGTGGGGGATTCCCATTAGGGTCTTTTCTAAAGTGATTCATATTTACATTCATTTAATGGTCTGACCGACCCAGTTTATGGGTGGATCATTTTGATGCAACGTGGCCAGATAATGGGCCCAAGGTCTCACAGTTAGAAATGGTAGAGAAATGGAATGATAGGAGGTGCTGAAGAGGCCCCACTTCTCCAGGAGGAGGCAGTTAATCATTGCTAGGGGGAGGGGCTCACAATGCCCCTCCCTCCTTGAGAGTTTTTCAGGCAGTTTATGGCTCCTGGGAGATGAAGGAACATTTTCTTCAGTGGTGTAGCCACTGAAAAGGTTCCCATGTTCCTGTAAGCAACCCCTTATCCTTGCACACGATTCCAACTCTGTTACAAAGAAACGTGCATGAGAGTGAAAGGGGACTATGTGAGAAAACAAGGGGATCTACAAGAGTGGGGAGGGTAATGACGTGAATGCAATAAAAATGCATTACAACAGCAGAGTGTGATGGCACACACCTTTAATCCCAGAACTCAGGAGGCAGAGGGAGGAAGGTCTCTGTGTGTTCAAGACCAGCCTTGTGGACATAGTGAGTTCCAGGACAGTCAGAGCTCCATAGTGAGATCCGGTCTCAAAGAAGCAAGCAAGCAAGCAAACACATACACATACACACACACACACACACACACACACACACACACACAGACACAGACACACAACATACCAAACAAAATGCATTATTTACATAATTGAAAAGGCACTGATAAAACCCACTATTTTGTATAATTAATATATTCTAATAAAACATTTAGAAAAAATTATTCTAATGATGATGAATTTCTATTTCTAAAGGTCACAGGGTTAGGAAAATGGAGGATGGAGTCTGACTGCACTTTACAGGATATGCATTAAGGATGCAGCTGTGGTGTGAGCTGGAACAGCAGCTCCTGCAATTCAAGCTTGGTCTCTTTTCTGGCATAGATGCAGCAGAGAACCCTTAGGTCTTCCCACATATCACTACCCACATTGGGGTAGTGGTAGACAGTTTTGAACATAACCAATAAAAGCCAGTGAATGCAATTTGGCATTATCAGAACCCATCTTACCTACTACAGCAAGCCTTGGATATACTAACACACATGAAATCTGACAGTAAGTCCCATCTCATGAATATAATGGAGACCTTTAAAGAGCATATAAATAATTACTTTAAAGAATTCAGGAAAAGCGTCAAACAAGTAGAAGCTCTTTAAGAGGAAACAGATAAATCTCTTAAACAAATACAGGAAAATACAATAAAATAGGTAAAGAAAATGAACAAAATAGCCCAAAGACCTGAAAATAGAAATAGAAACAATAATGAAATCACAAATAGAGGCAACCCTGGGGATGAGAAACCTGGGAAAGAGAACAGAAACTACAGACACAGAATCACCAACAGAATGCAAGAGATGGAAGAGAGAATTTCAGGCATAGAATATATTGACACATCAGTCAAAGCAAATGACAAGTGTAAAAAGGTCCTAGCCCAAAAACATCCTGGAAATTTGAGACACAATGAAAAGGCAAAATCTAAGAATAACGAGAATAGAAGAGGGATAAGTTCCTAGTTCAAAAGGCTAGAAAATATCTTCAACAAAATCATAGAAGAATACTTCCCTAACCTAAAGAATGAGATGACCATAAGTGTACAAGAAGCCAAGAACACCAAATTGATTGGACCAGAAAAGAAAATTCTCCCACCACATAATAATCAAAACACTAAATGTACAGAACAAAGAAAGAATAGTAAAAGCTGTAAGGGGAAGAATCAAGAAACATATAAAAGCAGACCTTTAAGAATTATATCTGACTTCTCAACAGAAACTCTAAAAGACAGAAGATCCTGGAAAGATGTCTTGCAAATCCTAAGCGATTACAAATGCCAGCCCCAAGTACTCTACCCAGTCAAATCCTCAAGCACCAAATGGAGAAACCAAGATATTCCATGACAAAATCAAATTTAAATAATAGTTTACTACAGATACAGCCCTACAGAGGATAGTGGAAGGAAAACTCTAACACAAGGAGGATAACTACACACAAGAAAACACAAGAAGCTAAGCATCTCACAACAAAGCCAAATGAAGAGAATCATGCACACATAATACTGCCTCCAACAACAAAATAACAGGAACTAATAATCATTGGCTATTAATACCTCTCAACATTAATGGACTCAATTCCCTAGTAAAATGACACAAGCTAACAGACTGGACACATAAACAGGATCCATCATTCTGCTTCATACAAGAAACACACCTCAGCTACAAAGATAGCCAGTACCTCAGAGTAAAGAGCTGGGAAAAGTTTTCCATGCAAATTGTCCCAAGAAACGATCTGGAGTAGCCATTTTAATATCCAATAAAATAGACTTTTAACCAAAAGTAATCAAAAGACATAGGGAAGGACAGTTCACACTCATCAAAGGAAAAAATCCACCAAATGAAGTCTCAATTCTGAACATATATGCTCTAAATGGGAAGATACCCACATTTGCAGAAAAACTTTACTAAAGCTGAAAACACACATTAAACCCAAAGAATAATAATGGGAGACTTCAATACCATTTTGTCACCAATGGACAGATCATCCAAACAGAAACTAAACAGAGACACACTGAAACTAACAGAAATAACAAACTAAATGGATTTAACAGATATCTACTGAACATTTCACCCCAAAACAAAAGATATATATTCTTCTCAGTACCTCACAGAACCTACTCCAAAATTGACCATATAATCAGACACAAAACAAGCCTCCACAGATAGAAGAAGATTGAAATAACCACTTGCATTCTATCAGACCACAACGGACTAAAGCTAGACTTCAACAACAACAAAAGCAACAGAAAACCTAAATACTCATGGAAATTGAAAAGTTGTCTACTCACTGATAACTTGGTCAGGGAAGAAATTAGGAAAGAAGTAAAAGACTTTCTAGAATTCAATGAAAATGAAGGCAAAACATATCCAAACTATTGGGATACAATGAAAGCCGTGTAAAGAGGAAAATTCATAGTATTCAGTGCTTTCATAAAGAAATTGGAAACATTCTATACTAACAACTTAACAGCACAACAAAAGAATGCAAACACATCCAAGAGGACTAGATGGCAGGAAATAGCCATATTTAGGGCTGAAATCAATCAATTAGAAACAAAGAGAACAAAACAATGAATCAATAAAATCAAGAGTTGATTCTTTGAAAAATATCAAGATAGGCAAACCCCTTAGCCAGACTATCTAAAAGACACAGAGACAGTATCCAAATTAACAAAATGAAAAATGAAAAGGGAGAGATGACAGCTGACACTGATGAATGTGCCCTCCCCCAGCCTTGAGCATGCTGGATCCGACTTTGTTTGCCACAGTTCACTAGCCCACCTAGGGTGGAGTCTTCAGACCTAGGTGAAGTCTATTGTCCTGCCACATCTGCAGCTTCCTGCAAGAAGCCACTACCTGTGGGGCAGCTGAGCTTGTCTTCCAGAAGAGATCCTGGCAAAGCAATGAGATCCTGGCAAAGTAGGGGATGGGTTCCCCCTTTATATTCAGACCTTAGAATTAAAACATTGAGCCTTGATCACAGAACTTTGTCTTGGCACATTATTTCTCTTGCTGTTTTTCCCATCCATCCCCATCTTTCCTTTCAGGAACCCAGTAACCCATGGCCACAGGCAGCTACTGGTCGCACCTTAACAAGGGACCTGAGTTTGGAAAGACTAAGGGACAGTCTTGGTGGGGCACCACAGAAAAAGGAAGAAGATGGTATTCTGCATGGTAAGAAACATATGGTATTAATGTTAGTGCTATAAATTTCATCTTTTGAAGGCTATTGATTGCAAGGGTGCAAAAAGGATACAGGCTAGACTGAGTCCGCATTGGCTCAACACTGATATCAGTTAGGGGTTGACAGTGGAAAATGGGACTGGAAAATTCTAAACAGGCATTTGTCCACAGTCAAGAACTGCATCAGGTGGGAGGAGTAGGGCTTAAAATAAAATAAAATAAAATAAGTAAAAAACAAAAAAAAAATCAATGAAAAAGGAGATGCTAGATATACAAATGACATGAGAGAGAGAGAGATTAAGAGAGGAGGAAAATGGATTTCGGAGCTCTCCCAGGGATAGAAGGAAATCAGGAGACGTCCTGCTTCCTCTCTGGTCCCTACAGGAGACCTCCCTAGTTCTGGTTACATCAAGTTCTCTTCCCTCTCTGTATTGTCTGTGTTTGCTGCACCAATCTGTTCACGTGTCAATTTGTTTCTGTTTTTGTGTCATGTTGTTGTATGTTTCAACTTGAAAAGGAAAAAAAAAAGCAGTTAAAACTTTATCTGCTGGCTGTCCATCTCTTGATTCCGTCTCAGTTTGAGCAGCAGAGGCTGATTCAAGTTGCCCTGCATCCTTAGGCAGGAGTCAAGCACAGCAGAAGCCCTGCTGAAAAGCTGCTTCTAAGAGGGGGGGTCAGCAGCTTCTCAAGTTTTAAGGCAAATAAGCTGATAGTTGTTCTTTCCTAGAAAAGTCTCTGCAATTGTGATTAGTAGGTTAAGCAAATAACAAAGTATTTTTTTCTCTTGAAATTATAGCTAGAAAAAGTAAAAATTCTTTTTTGGTCTAAATTTATAAGATTCATGTAGCCACTTCATTTGTTTTCTGGCTGGTCTTAAAGGTATAAATATATTCTGCATGTCTTGGTCATAGAGTATTGGCTTATAAGTTATTTGGTATGATTTAAAAAGTGTAACATTGGTAACAAAAAAGTTAGCTTAAAATTGGTAACTCAGGGTTGGAGTCATTTTGAACAAAAGCATGTGGCATGAACCAGCCCAGGAAAACCAGGCCTCTAAAGACATTTCTAAATTGGGATAATATTTTATGTAATTCTTATCCTAGAAACTAGACCTATAAGGGATAAGATTTAAAATAATATCTCCTTAATGAAGCATTAAAAGTTACACTGTGATACATTCATATATAAGAATTGGCAGCCAAACTTTGTACCATGAAAGTGATGCTTCTGGTATTGATTTTAAAGAGAATGGATTGTTTAAAGTTGGGTTTTGCCTCCCAAAAGTTATGGCTATATTCTAATATTGCAAAAGAAACTTTAAAATTATGGTTATTGTTAGTGTTCCACTGACTGCAGTTTGCAGTTTGATCACAAGCTCAGGATTCTTAACTCATCCATATTTTGTAATTAGGATGATTGCAAGAGTAATAAAAGTTAAAAACAGCTGTGGCCAGTATGGGCCTGCTGCCCCTTTTACACTAGCTTTATTGGATACAGTGTTAGAAGCAAAATTTAACCCCCCAAGATTGGAAAGGGGATCTCAGTGAGAATTTATTTGGTATCAAACAGGCCCCTGATGAACTTTTTCAGAATTTTGTGCATATGCTACTAAAAACAGGTAGTAGAAATTTGGAGATTTTTAAGCAAGGGTTCCTTTTTGTTTTTTGTGTTTTACACAATTGTCTTATAAGAATTCTAATACAGCTCTCTGCAGCCATCTGGCCATACAAAGCAAAGACAGACTTATATGGATATATTTGTCCTTGTACAGAAATTGGACCCTCATACAGTCAGAGTCTTGATATCGTTGCTGACTTGCAGGGGACTACAGTACAGGCAATGCTTTCACAGCACTAAGGGTATAAGGAATGTTTTAAGTATAAGTCATCTTAGGAAAGACTGTCCAAAAATTAGAGGCATGGACAAACAGTAGAATTGCTCCCTTGGAACCTGTCCTCACTTCAGGAGGGGTAATCTTTGGGCCAGGACTCAGGCAGTATGTTCAGATTAAGAAATATTTACATTTCAGTTAATGCAAAGCTCAGAGCAGCCTCAGTGAGGCTTGTGTGGCATTTCTTTTGTTTTGCAAACCCTGCCTAGGGAAGTTTTGGGGGCCTCACCTCTCCTTGCATCCCAGGAATTGTTTTTAAGCCAAAACAGTATTATTACAGATCTATCAAGGTATTGTTCAAAATAAGGTTCAAACTTAAAATTTATGAAAGGTTAATGAGGCTGTGAAATTTGTAGAGTCATTCAATCTGGCCTACCTACTCCGTATAGAATTATTATGGATTTGGACGGTTGTTTTTGTTTCTGTTTCCTTTGCATTCTGATAATTGTGAAGGGTTCTTCTAGTGAGCTTGTAATCATTGGAAAGTTTTGCCTTTAGGTATGGCTAATAGCCTTACATCATGTAAAAAAACAAAAACCAAAACAAAAATTGTCTCTGCTTCAATACAAAAACCTAGGACTTTGAATCTTTCAGTGTATATTGCTTATTATATGGAGAGTATTTTATTAGCTAATACCACTGAAGGGGAATTTTACTAAGTTTGCTCTTATACAATGGGCTTTAAAATTTCGGGGAGTAGTTGCTGCTCTAGAAAATATTCATAGGCAATATCTTTTTCAATATTTGGGGCCTCAGTTATATCCTAGAAAAATTATGGTACAGAAAATTAAAAAGGAAAAGATGATTTGTTTACTTCAAATTATTTTCAAAAGCTTCCAGGAGATGTTTATTGCCTAAGACCTCACTTTTAGCTCACCACAGGAGGATATAAGCCTTTGTTGGATGTTATCAAGAGAGATGCACATTAACTGGTGAGAGGCAAATAGCTTTGCAGAAAGTAGAGGAAGCTTCTGTAATCAATTGTTATCAATTGTAATAAATTGTAATCAAATGTTAGTTATTGTTACTCAATGCACCCACAGCAATTCTTTGGTATAGGGAGCATTAATATGGATTCATCTTTCTTCATCTCCAAGTAAAGTTTTAACATTCTGTTATGAAGCTGTTGTATTAATAAAAAAATTGTAGGATAGAATCATGAAGGTATTTTGGAAAGAATATCTTAAAAATCTGAGGAGACATCTATTACTTGTTTCAAACAGCAATTAAATTTGTTATTAAAGAATATTGACATTTGGCATGTTGCATGGCAAACTTTTTAGGCAAAATTGATAATCATTATCCAAAAGAAAAGTTGTTAAAATTTGCTTGTATGCATGCTTTTATATTTCCTATAAACTTATGTATGCATCCCATAAATACCTACTGTATTTAAGAACAGCCCTTCTATGGGGGAGAAGTATATGTGATTATATCACATGTTTATTCTTTTGAGTATCCTCTACTTCAGCACAGATAATTGAATTGCATGCTGTAGTCAGTGTTTTGAAATGTTGAAAAATCAAGCTTTAATTTGTATACTGATAGCCTATATATATATATATATATATATATATATATATATATATATATATATATATATATCAGGGCTTACAACTGTTTGAAATTGTTCCCTTTTTAGACACTGCTAATTCTCAAATTTTGCAATTGTTTATGAATATATAACTCAAGTTAAGAGAACATACTGTTCCTTTAAAGGACTGTCTTTGGACATTTAAAAACTCATCCTGGACTTCCTGGACAAGACCCCTTAAGGCAATATCACCCCAGATTTTTATCCCAGGCAGATTATAGGCTTTACACAAGAACAATTGGCCATATAATCTCATTTTTCATCATCAAAACAGTAATGGCTTGAGATAATAATTTGGTACTTTTAGAGAATGTACATTTCAAATTATAAAGACTTGTTCTCAATGTCCTCAGTTTCTCCCTGTTCCTCATAATGGTTTTAATTCTAAATGACTTATACTTAATTAATTATTGCAAATGGATACTTATATTTATGATTTTAGAAAAATAAAATATGTACATGTGACCATTGACACTTTTTCAGATTTTCTAGTTGCAACTGCTTTAACAGGAAAAGCAACTAAAAATGTAATTAGTCATTGCCTGCATTATTTTTCTATGCTTGGTGTTCCAAATCAGATTAAAACAGATAGTGGAACTGGCTATTACACTCAAGCATTTGAGATGTTTTGTCAACAGCTTATTACGGGCATTCCTTATAATTCTCAAGAACAAGATATTGTGGAACTTTAAAACTTTATTTTAAAAAAATAAAAAAACAAAAAGGGAGAATAATATCTCTGTGCACATTATTTAAATTATGCTGTTTATTTTTAAAATTTGAAAATTTGGATGCCCAGGAACTCTTTGCTGAGTGTCTATAACATCCTACAACTAGTCATACTCATGCCTAGGTGAGATGGAAGGATCTACTTATTGGCATGTGGGACAAAGACAGGCAACTGATCTATGGCTCTTATTAACCTAAGACAGAGGTAATGCCAAGAGGTTGTGTTTGTTCATAATAAACACTAAAAGTTTGTGTTTGTGCAAATAAACACAAACAAGCTGCACATGACTTCCAGGATGAGTATGAGAGAGTATAATAGATTAAGTCCTAAGCCAGATGTGCCTGCCAGCCACCAAAATTTCCAGGCTGGACCAGAGAGCATAAGTAAATCTTATGCTCCAGTCCAGCTAATTTTTAATAAATAAAAAGGGAGGAACTTTGACAAGGGAACTAAAACTATCCAGTGGAAAAAGGACAGCATTTTCAACAAATGGTGCTGGCACAACTGGCAGTTATCATGTAGAAGAATGGGAATTGACCCATTCTTATCCCCTTGTACAAAGCTTAAGTCTAAGTGGATCAAAGACCTCCACATAAAACCAGAGACACTGAAATTTATAGAGGAGAAAGTGGGGAAAACCCTCGAAGGTGTGAGCACAGGGGAACTATTCCTAAACAGAACAGCAATGGCCTGTGCAGTCAGATCAAGAATTGACAAATGGGACCTTATGAAATTGCAAAGCTTCTGTAAGGCAAAAGACACAATCAGCAAGACAAAAAGGCAATCAACAGATTGGGAAAGGATTTTTACCAATCCTAAATCTGATAGGGGACTAATATCCAACATCTACAAAGAGCTAAAGAAGCTGGACTCCAGAAAAACGAATATCCCCATTAAAAAATGGGGTACAGAGCTAAACAAAGAATTCTCAACTGAGGAATTCTGAATGGCTGAGAAACATCTGAAAAAATGTTCAACATCCTTAATCATCAGGGAAATGCAAATCAAAACAACCCTGAGATTCCACCTCACACCAGTCAGAATGGCTAAGATCAAAAATTCAGGTGACAGCAGATGCTGGCGAAGATGTGGAGAAAGAGGAACACTCCTTCATTGCTGGTGGGATTGCAACCTTGTACAACCACTCTGGAAGTCAGTCTGGCGTTTTCTCAGAAAATTGGACATAGTACTACCGAAAGATCCTGCAATACCCAGAAGATGTTCCAACTGGTAAAAAGGACACATGTTCCACTATGTTCATAGCAGCCTTATTTATAATAGCCTGAAGCTGGAAAGAACCCAGATGTCACTCAACAGAGGAATGGATACAGAAAATGTGGTACATTTACACAATGGAGTACTATTCTGCTATTTAAAAAAATGAATTTATGAAATTCTTGGGCAAATGGATGAATCTGGAGGACATAATCCTTAGTGAGGTAACCCAATCACAAAAGCAGTCATTGGACATGTGCTCACTGATAAATGGATATTAGCCCAGAAACTTAGAATAACCAAGATACGATCTGCAAAACACAAGAAAATCAAGAAGGAAGACCAGCATGTGAATACTTCATTCCTCCTTTGAATAGGAAACAAAATACCCATGTAAGGAGTTACAGAGACAAAGTTTAGAGCTAAGATGAAAGGATGGACCATACAGAGACTAACCCACTGGGGATCCATCCCATAATCAGTCACTAAACTCAGACACTATTGCATAGGCAGCAAGTGTTTACTGAAGGGACCCTGATATAGCTGAATCCCACAGAAGTGGATGCTCACAGTCATCCATAAGAGGGAGCATGGGGCCCACATTGGAGAAGCTAGAGATAGAACCCCAGGAGCTGAAGAGGTCTGCAACCCTAGAAGAGGAACAACAATATGAACTAATCAGAACCCCCAGAACTTGTGTCTCTAGCTCCATATGTAGCAGAAGATGGCCTAGTCAGCCATCATTGGGAGGAGAGGCCCCTTGGTACTGCAAACTTTATATGCCCCAATACAGGGGAACACCAGGGCCAAGAAGTTGGAGTGGGTGGGCAGGGGAGCAAGGAGGGGATAGGGGGGAGGGGATTTTCGGGATAGCAGTTGAAATGTAAATTAAGAAAATATCTGTACTGGCTAGGTTTGTGTCAACTTGACACAGCTGGGGTTATCACAGAGAAAGGAGCTTCAGTTGGGAAAATGCCTCCATGAGATCTAGCTGTGAGGCATTTTCTCAATTAGTGATCAAGGGCCCCTTGGGGGTGGGACCATCTCTGGGCTGGCAGTCTTGGGTTCTATAAGAGAGCAGGCTGAGCAAGCCAGGGAAAGCAAGCCAGTAAAGAACATCCCTCCATGGCTTCTGCATCAGCTCCTGCTTGAGTTCCAGTCCTGACTTCCTTTGGTGATGAACAGCAGTATGGAAGTGTAAGCCGAATAAACCCTTTCCTCCCCAACTTGCCTTTGGTCATGATGTTTGTGCAGGAATAGAAACCCTCACTAAGACAATATCTAATAAAAAAAAAAAAAAAAGGGAGGAACTGTGCCCTCCCCCAGCCTTGAGCAGGCTGGATCAGACCTTGTTTGCCACAATTGGCTAGCTCACCTAGTCTTCCAACCTAGGAAAAGTCTATTGTCCTGCCATGATCAGAGAACTTTGTCTTGGCTTGTTATTTCTCTTGCCATCCTTCCCATCCATCCCCAGCTTTCCTTTCAGGGACCCAGTAACCTGTGGCCACTGGAGGCTACAGAGGAAAATTTAAAAAGCATTAGGTTTTACCTCAAAAGCCTGTACTTCATGAAACTGGAAAATCTAGATTGAATGGATGATTTTTTAGACAGATACCACATACCAATGTTAAATCAAGATCAGATAAACCATCTAAAGAGTCCCAGGAAGTTATTAAAAACTTCCTAACAACAAGAACAAAAAAGAAAGCCTAGGGTCAGATAGTTTTAGTGCAGAATTCTTCCAGACCTTCAAAGAAGAGCTAATGCCAACATTCCTCAAACTATTCCACAAAATAGAATGTAAGATGCCAAATATTTTAAGTTCAGACTCCAGTTTTAGAAAACCTGACCTAGGTTTGAACTCAGGTAAAGTAACAGGCTGGTACCTAGCATTGGTTTCCAAGTTGCCCCACACCCCCCAACAAAACCTGAGCCTAGCTTCTACCCTCTGTCTAATGACCATCAATGCAGAGGGGAGCAGAAATTAAGTTTGTGACATGACTCCCAGCACCAACCAATCATGTTAAAGGCCACAGTAGCTTTCCAACTAGATTCTTCCACACATACTCCCTGCTTTCTGCTTACTATAAAGTCTTGCCCTGATAGACATTTGGGGCTCCACCACCACCAAAAGAATCCTGCACGATGGTGCTTTGCCGGGGTGGGGGCAAGAGCTAGCTCAAATAGAATAAAGACCCTGCTGTGAGTTGCATCAGATTGGTTTCTGTCTGTTTGTGGGGGATCACTAACCTTTCCCTGGCACTACAAAGGAACTCTACCTAATTCATTCAATGAGGACACAGCTACCCTGATACCTAAAACCACACAAAGAGTCAACATATGAAGAGAACTTCAAACCAATTTTCTTTATGTGCACTAATTCAAATATATTCATAATTTATTGCAAACATAATCCAAGAACACATCAACAACATCATCACCACAGTCTAGTAGACTTCATTCCAGTATGCAGGAATGGTTCATTATATAAAAATCCATCAGCATAATCCTCTATGTACACACACACACACACACACACACACACACACACACACAAAGAACACAAAATCATCTCATTAGATGCTGAAAAAGTCTTTGACAAAAATCCTTTACTCCTACATGTTAAAAGTCTTGGAGAGGTTAGGAATTCAAGACACATACCCAAACATAATAAAGGCAAAATAAAGCAAACACATATTCAACATCAAATTAAATGGAGAGTAATTTGAAGCAACCCCACTAAAATCAGGGAGAAAACAAGGCTGCCCACAATCTCCCCATCTATTCACTATAGTACTTTAAGTTCTAGGTAGAGGAATAAGACAACAAAAGGATATCAAGGGCATACAAATTAGAAAGGAAGAAACCAAGGTATCATTATTTACAGATGATATGATTGTACATGAGTGACCCCCTCCCACAGCTGATAATTTCATTAAAGTGACTGGATATAAAATTTGCTCAAAGAAATCAGTAGCCCTTCTTTATACAAATTATCAATGGCTGAGAAATAAATTAGAGAAAAAATACCCTCCATAATAGCCACAAATAATATAAAATGTCTTAGTGTAACTCTCATCAAGTAAAAGATCTGCATGACAAGAACTTTAAGTCTCTGAAGAAAGCAATCTATGAAGATATCAGAAGATGGCAAGATTTCCCATGCTCTTGGATCGGTGTATTAACAGTGGAAATGGACATCTCACCAAAAGCAATCTACAGATTCAGTGCAATCCTCATCAAAATTTGAACACAATTTTTACAGACATTGAAAGAGCAATTCTCAATCATATGGAAAAATAAAAAACCCAGGATCACCCAAACAATCCTGAACAATAAGAGAACTTCTGAAGGAATCATCATTCTTTATCTCAAGTTGTACTACATTGCAATAGTGATAAAAACTGCATGGCGTTGGTACAGACTCAGATAGTTTGATTAATGGAATAGAATCAAAGACCCAGAAATAAACCCATTCACCTATGGACACTTGAATTTTTAAAAGAAATCTAAAACCATACAATGTAAAAAAGAGAAAGCCTGGTCTACCTGGTGGTCTGGATATATATGAATGCAAATTAACCCATGTTTATTAATCTGGACAAAGCTCAAGTTCAAGTGGGTCAAGAACCTCAATATAAAAACCAGATACACTCTATCTAATAGAAGAGAAATTGAGGAATATCCTTGAACTCACTGGCACAGAAGAAAATTTCCTGAACAGAACACCAATGGCTTAGACTCTAAGATCAACAATAAATAAATGAATCCTCTTGAAGCTGAAAAATTTCTGTAAGGCAACAGACACTGTCAATGGGACAAAACTTCAGTCTACAGATTGGGAAAATTTCTTCACTAACCCTATATCAGATAGAGAGCTAATATCCAAAATATATAAAGAACTCAAGAAGTTAGACTCCAGAAAACCAAATAACCCAATTAAAAATGTGGTACAGAACTAAACAGAATTCTCAGTAGAGGAATCTCAAATTGCCAAGAAGCACTTAAAGAAATGTTCAACATCCTTAGTCATCACAGAAATGCAAATCAAAATGAGCCAGAGATTCCACCTTATACCAATCAGAATGGCTAAGATAAAAACTTAAGTGACAGCACATGCTGACAAGGATGTAGAAAAAGAGTAACATTTATCCATAGCTGATGGAATTGCAAACTGATACAGCTACTCTGGTAATCAATCTGATGCTTCCTCAGAAAATTGAAAAAGTTCTTCCTGCAGATCCAGCTATACTGCTCCTGGGAATAGACCCAAAAGATGCTCCACCATATCACAAGGACACATTCTCCATTATAGTCATAGCTTCCTTATTCATAATAGCCAAAAATTGGAAGCAACCCAGACGTCCTTCACCCAAAGAATGGATACAGAAAATGTGGTTCATTTACACAATGAAATAGCATTCAGCTATTAAAAAGAAGGACATTATGAATTGTGCAGGCAAATAGAAAATATCATCCTGATTGACCCAAACCCCAAAGGATATGCATGGCAGGTACTCACTGATAGGTAGATATTAGCCAAAAAGTACAGATTACTCATGGTATACCCCATAGATCCTAAGAAGTTAAATAAGAAGGAACACCCAAGTAAGGATGCTTTAATCCCACTTAGAAGGAGGAGCAAAATAATCATGGGAGTCAGAAGAAGGGGAGGTCCTGGGTGGGAAAGTAGAGTGGGGGGGGGCAAAGGGGGCAGGATCATGTGGTGGGGAAGACAAGAGAGTGTCTCAGAAGTCCAGGAGAGTGAATGGAATTATTCAGCAGTGGGGTGTGTGGGGAACCTCTAGAAAGTCCTAGAGACTGGGATGGGGAAAGCTCCCAAGACTCAATGTATGTGATCTTATCTATAATTCTCAATGGGGGGGAGGGGAATGGAACCTGAAGAGACTACATCCAGTAGTCCAACATGACTCCAAATGAAGGAATGGGCACACCAACCCACTTACAACATTTTCAACCTAAAATTGCTGTCTTTGAAAAAAAAACATGCAAGGACAAAAATGGAGGAGAGACTGAAGGAATGGCTGACCAGTGACTGTCCCAACTTGGGATATATTCTATAGGTGGGCACCAAACCCTGACACTATTTCTGATGCTATGTTGTGCTTGCAGACAGGAGCCTAGCATGGCTGTCTGTTGGAAGGCCCTAGCAGCCACTGCCTGAGACAGATGCACATACTCACAGCCAAGCAACAGACAGAGGTTGGGGACCCCTATGGAAGAATTGAAGGAACTGAAGGGGATAGCAACCCTATAGGAAGACCAACAGTGTCAAATAACCTGAACCCTTGGGAACTCCCAGATACTGAGCCACTAACCAGAGAATATATAAGGGCTGGTCTGAGACCCAAGACACATACTTAGCAGAGAACTGCCTTGTCTGGCCTCAGTGGGAGAGGGTGTGCCTAATTCTATAGAGACTTGATGCCCCAGGGTTGAGGAATACCAGGTGGGGGCCCACCCTCTCAGAAACAAAGGGGAGGGTGGACGGGGGAAGAACTCTGTGAGGGGACATCGGGAAGAGGGCAACATTTGGGATGTAAAGTAATAAAGTAATTAATAAATAATGATAATAATGAAAGCCAGTTGTTGTGGTGAGTGTTTGTAATCCTGGTGCTTGGGAGGCACAGACGGGTAGATCCCTGGGCCTTGTTAGTTAACCTGTCAAGGTTTCTTGGCCACTTGTAGGCCAATGGAAGACCCTGTATAAATAAAGGCAAGACNGGCAACATTTGGGATGTAAAGTAATAAAGTAATTAATAAATAATGATAATAATGAAAGCCAGTTGTTGTGGTGAGTGTTTGTAATCCTGGTGCTTGGGAGGCACAGACGGGTAGATCCCTGGGCCTTGTTAGTTAACCTGTCAAGGTTTCTTGGCCACTTGTAGGCCAATGGAAGACCCTGTATAAATAAAGGCAAGACATTGTTTGTGGTAGGAATAAAATAGCTCAGTGTGTAAAGTAAAGACACTTATCACCAAGCCTAAAGACCTGAGTTGGATCCCCAGATCCACACCTGTGTTGTGGTATGTGTATACCCCCCACAGTCAGTAAATAAATAACTGTAAATGTTTTTAGGAAGGTGAACAGTGTTTTAGGAATGACACTTTAGTTTGTCCTCTGGCTTCCATACACACACACACACACACACACACACACACACATCTACATATATGTGTACATCCCAGACGTGCACATATATGCTTATACACACCCAGTAGAAGAAAATCACACGAGTATATTCATTTTTGTGCTCTTTTAGTTTGTGTATGTGTGTGTGAGAATATGTGAGTATGTATGTGCAATGTGAGTATCTTGGGGACATATTCAAATGCCTGATAAGTGCTGTTAGATACATTAAAAAAAAAAAGGAGCAGCAGGTTTCTTGAAAGGAGCTGACAAAAAGTTACCACTGAAGAATGAGCTTTATTAAGAGGCAGGTACCATAATGATGGGATCCATTAACCACACTCCAGGTAGGGAGCATTAAAAATAACAATTTAGCTTTTTGGAATGGGACAGCAGAGGGGTAAGATGTAGCTGCTAGAGTTTCCTGGTATCATGGTGGATCCACAAGGATTTACCACCAGAGGAATCTGATTTAAATAAGGCTTACAAGATTAGGTTTTAGTTGTTGCGCCCAGAGACTGAGTTACCATTGTTTCTGAACTAATTTTGTATTGCATTTTCCTTCACGCAGCGGCTCATCTGGGTTCAAGAGAGAAAGGTAAAGCGGCAAAGCATGGGTTTGCCAGATGTGCACTACAAAGGCTGTGGGGGATTTGAAGCATGGGGTTGGCATGGTAAAGAACCACCAGTGAGAACTTAGTGACCTGGGTGGAGAGATTGAGGAATTTTGAGTCAGAGTCTCCATGAGATAAAACAGGTCAGCCATTGCCTGCCTGTGCATGGCCAGCCAGACATCAGGGCAGAGAGTTGGAGGCACAAACGTGATAACATACTGGTTCTACTTTTTAATTTTTTTTTAAAAATATATTTCCTGAAACAGGTGGCTAACCAATGTGTTGGGTAAGAATTCACTAGAAATTTAAGATTATTAGCCTGGGAGTTAGAGTTTTATTTTATTTCTTTTCTTTTTTTAAATGAGTAGTTGGGTAGCACTGAGAGGAGTCATATGAGACAGTCAGGTGGACTCAAGCACAGGAATTGAAACAAAGAAACTGCTGGCAGGCTCTGAGGTCCCCTGCTCTGAGTCAGCATGAGTCAGCGAGTTGTAGAATGGAAGTTGTTTACTTCTTAGGGCAGAGAATGATTGAACTGTGAATCTATAAAATTTTGTCCGAATCACTTGGGGAATTTCACCTGCAGTTTGGAACTAGGATAGGGATAATTAGTCACTGACTTCGAGTGAACAGGTATTAATAAAATAAATGTCTGTGGCTCCAGGAAGAGAGCTGAACAGATAGATGGTATAACAAGATGGCTGCTCTAGGCAGAGAACCGAACAGAAAGATGGTATAAGGATATACTGCTCTAACACATGGTAACAGGGTACTCAAATTATGTCTAATGTGGGCTCCACAGGAATTCTGGGAATCCTGCTTTGACTAGCTGCCTGCTTATAAGCAGGTACAGATAGAAGTGTGAATCAATTGTGTTAAGATGGTATAAAGATATATTGCTCTAATATGTCTCACAGGATACTCAAATTCTGTCTAACATGGGCTCCATGGGAAATCTGGGTTATTATCTTGAGTGGCAAAATAGAAGAGGCCTAAGAATAGGCACATACAGTATTTTTGTTTACTTGATTTGTTTTGGATTGTTTTAATTTGAACTAGGATGGGGAATATTAGTCAATGACTCCAGACTAGAGTGCAGTGATAATTATTGCCTTCCTTGAACAGGTATTAATTATCTATGTCTGTGGCTCCAGGTAGAGAGTTCAACAGACAGAGATTACACAGGTATTAATAAACTATGTCTGTGGCTCTGGGCAGAGAGCCAAACAGAAAGATGGTGTGGTGGTTTGTATATTCTTGGACCAGGGAGTGGCACCATTTGGAGGTGTGGCATTGTTAGAATAGGAGTGACCTGGTTGGAGAAGGTGTGTCACTGTGAGTATTAAAGGCCTACCAGGAAGTGAAATAGAGCAAAATCCTGTGTTCTAGGAAATAACAGATTAAGGGAGTGGGACCTTGGGGCAAAATCCTGTGTTCTAGGAAATAACAGATTAAGGGAGTGGGACCTTGGGGCAAGATCCTACCCAGCTGAATTTAGATCCAGGCATGGTGGTACACACCTTTAATCTTAGGAGACAGGCATGCTGATCTCTGCATTCAAGGTCAATGTATAGAGCAAGAACCAGGATAGCCAAGCTTAGGCAGTGAAGGATTTAGAAAACATAAAGCCAGCGATAATGTAATAGTACAAGGGGATCATGTTCTAGTTCCTGTAAGCAGCAGAACTCGGCAGCTTCGGCCATGTGGCTCTGGCCCTAGACTTAAGAATGGAAGGAACTACTTGGGTAATTGATGCTGGTTAGCTGGAGCTAAGACATTAACAATGATTAAGAAGAGACCAGCATCACTGAGTTGAAATCTGGGAGTTGTTTTCTGGGAGCAAAAAGAAGCTGTGTTCCAGAGATAGCTAAGGTTGTACCTCGTGCTGCAGCTAGACTTGCTAATATGTAAAAGTCACCCAGGTGGTACTGGTTTTGAAGGCATGAAGGGGTCATGCAGAGCAGCTGGGGCCACAGAAGCACTGTGAGAGGCCATGGAAGGCCATTGGTGAAGGTGCAGCCTCAGTTGCAATTGATGGCCTAGGACTGAAAGGGTCATGCAAAGGAGATGAGGCTTGGCACCATGAAGAGAGCCTGTGAGAGGCTAGTGTTGAAGCTTAGTTATAGTGGAAGACAGCAGCATTTTGGAGATTTCAGTACCATGGGATGATCACCAAGAACAGCAGCCATAGAGGAGTGGATCAACCTGAGCTTAGAGTGCTACAGAGGGCAGAGCTGGAGAAGTGAGGAGGCAAAAAGATAAAATGGAATCCCAGACACTGAAACAAGAAGCTGTAACATTGAAATTGCCTTGGAGACTCAAAGATGATGCCAGAGCCATGGGATACATGCTGAGAAAAGCTGCTAACAGGGAGTGGAACTAGCCCAGTCAACAAAGATGAAAAAGGAATGGAGATCTGAAAACTGCTTTGACATCACCCATGGAGATGCAGACTTTGGAATTTGCCCAGCTGGTTTCCTGTCTTTCTTTGAGGATTACAGTTAAGTGATTGGATGAATCTCAGAAGAGACTTTGAACTTTTAACATTATTGAGACTGCTATAGACTATGAGGACTTTGAAAGTTGGACTAAATGCATTTTGCATTATGCTATGTTTAAGTGTGGCCCCCATAGACTCATGTGTTTGAACAAGTCTATGGGGGCCAGGGAGTGGAATGTGGTGGTTTGTATATTCTTGGACCAGGGAGTGGCACCATTTGGAGGTGTGGCATTGTTAGAATAGGAGTGACCTGGTTGGAGAAGGTGTGTCACTGTGGGTGTGGGCTTAAGATCCTCACCTTAGTTGCCTGAAGGTCAGCCTTCCTCTAGCAGCCTTTGGATGAAGACTAGAGCTCTCAGCTCTGCCTGCACCATGCCTGTCTGGATACTGCCATGTTCCCACCTTGATGATAATGGACTGAAACTCTGAACCTGTAAGCCAGCCCCAATTAAATGTTGTTTTATAAGACTTGCCTTGGTCATGGTGTCTGTTCACAGCAGTAAAACCCTAACTAAGACAGATGGTATAGATTGTTTACCCAGCCACAGGAAGCTCATATTCTGCTAATGTGGGATCCACGGGAATCTTGAGTGTCTTTTCCTGCTTGGCAAGATAGGAAAGGCCTAATTTAGGCACATGCAGTATCTTAGTTTACTTCATCTGTTTTAGATAGTTTTGATTTTCAAAATGGGTGTGATTTTGAGTTTTGTGGTTATATTATTCCTCTGGGAGAGAGGTCTAAATGAAGGGTTTTCTGATTACTGGCTCAAGGATATGCTGATTTGTGATAAAGGTTTTGTCTTCGTGTTTTTGGAAAAGATGATTAAGGTATTTACACCTTCCAGAGTTATATGGATCAGATTTGATAGAGGGAGACCCCCTGAAGAACTAAATTCCAGAGAATCAAACAAAAAGGTTGTCTTGATGATACCATGAATCAGAGTAGGGGCCATTTCATATAGATCTCAGAGGTTGGGGATAAATTTAGTAGTCAGTCTGTCTCTGATTTCCCAGCCAGTAGCAAGGTAGGTGTAAGGAAAGGAATTCCAGGTAGAAGGATGTGTCTGTACCACTAGCCCCCATGATATCTTAGAGAATGGCAACCTGACATCTGTGAAGTTCCTTGAGGAAGTGAGACTTGAACCTGCAATTCTCCTACGGTGCAGACACCTGGGGTTAGGAACTCATAGGCTTGTGGTTGGGAGGGGCCTTGCCATTCCCTAACAAGGGCTGTGGTTTGGCTTGGGATCCAGTTTCCTACAGCACCTGAACAGTTTTTCAGTACCATTTCATGTGCACCCAGTGTGTTTAGATCTTCATTGTCCTGACTTATGAGCAATGTACCAGGAATAAGTCTGGACTTGGAGAGGTCAGCTCCTTACATCCTTACATCAAAGCATGAACAGGCAAATGTGACAGCTGCTTTAAAGAACTTCCAGAAGCTAGCAAACATGTTCACATTTGAGCAGAGAGCTAGAAGATTCCCTTCTCAGGATCCAGCATGGAATCTCCTTGACTAAAGGGAGTTGAGGTATTACCCCAGTGTCCAATATTCACTGATTGACTGGAGGAATTATATCCTGGGTGCCTTCATCTGCATAATGGGTTATGCCAACCAGGGAAGGCTCCTTGCTGTGGTGGTTACTATTGTCAACTCAACACGATCTAAAAGTCACTAAAATGAATCTCTGGAAGGGAGCTTCTAGATTAGCTTAATTGGGGTGTGAAGACACATCCTAAATATAGATGGTCTCATTTCATAATCTGTGGTCCCAAATGGAAGAAAAAGCAGAAAGTGAGCTGAGCACTAGTGTTCATCTCTGTTCTCTGAATATAGTTGCAATATGAGATGCCTAGACTTCTGCACCATGCCTTCACCTCTGTGATGACTCTGTGAGCCTAAGTAACTGTCTCCCCCATTCTGAAGTTGTTTTTGACAGGTATTTTGTCACAGCAAAAAAGTAAGACATCAGCCAAAGGGCTCAGGAGAGCTGGGTGGAGATTGAGCAGATGGATAGAAAACTTGAAGGGATGGGATCAAGTCCCAGGGGACAAAGCAGTTGTGACACCACAATGAAAATTTTATTTATTTATTTTTTTTGCAATGGTTCTGAGTGTGTCCTATATCTGGTAATAATAAGTTGCCAAGATAGGGGGCAACCAGGAGACCTGAGCCATGGACAATCTGAACCCTTCCCCACTCACAAAGCAGAATTGGAAGGAAGCAGTGGCCCAAACCCATAAAGGAGGAGGATTCTGACAGAGAAAAAAAATGGGTGTTTTATTAGCATCCTAATATCAAAAGACAAGGAGAAGGAGCACAGACATGAGTCAGGTTCATCCACTTGGCATAGTTTGGGGTACAGAGGCTGAGGGGAGGTCTTTTATTTGGTGGTGCATGATGAGGTTGAAACTTTCTTACAGATCCAGAAAAGGGATTTATCACATCTGAGATCGTTCCAGCCATCCCCAGAGAACTCTGCACAGTCTTCCTCACCGACGTTGTTGGGCTCCCCTCTATTCCAATACTGCGTAAAGCTGCAAAGCCAGTCATGACAGTTAGTTTTAATTGTCAACTTGACACAATTTAGAACTGCTAAAGAATAGAGTCTCGATGAGACATTGTCTATGTTAGGCTGGCCTGTGGATATGTCTGAGGAATTAAAAAAAAAAAAAAAAGGATTGATTTAGATGAGAAAACACCCAGATGTGGGTGTCATCATTCCATGAGCTGTTGCTTGAAATGAGTGAAGGCGTGTAGCCATCCTCTTTCTCTGCTCTTCACTGTGGATGTGAGCAGCTGCTTCAAGTTTCTGCCTTGATTTCCTTCCAAAAATGGTCTGCGTGCTGGCTAGTTTCATGTCAACTTGAGCATTGGAGAGAAGGAAGCCTTAATTGAGAAAGCACCTCCATAAGATTGGGTTCTGGGTAAGCCTGTGGGACATTTTCTTAATCTTTGATTGATGGGTAAGGGCCCAGACCACTGTGGGTTGTAACACCCCCGGGGCCAGTTGCTGTAGGATGAGAAATACATGGGGAACAGGGCCTTAAACAGTGCCCCTCCATAGCCTCTGCAGCTCCTGCATTCAAGTTCCCACCCTGTTTGAGTTCCTGTCCTGACTTCCTTCAGTCATGGACTACAGATGTAGAAGTGTAAGTCAAATGTTTATTTCTTCCCCAACTTGCTTTTAGACACAGAATTTCATCACAGCAATAAGACAGACTGTAACCTGAACTTGTGATCCAAAATCACCTACAAGTTGCTTTTGCCAGGATAGTTTATCACAGCAACAACAAACCAAACAAAAACCAAAAAACGAACCCCACCAAAACCAAACACACACACACACACACACACACACACACACACACACACACACACACACACACAGAGAGAGAGAGAGAGAGAGAGAGAGAGAGAGAGACAGAGAGAGAGAGAGAGAACTATAACACTAGTTCACAATTCCTTAATTGGCCCACTGTCATAATACAAACCACATTTTTGGTTTCTGGAAGCTCAATGTTTTCACATCCTCCCTCAATTCAGGTTCCCCTCCCTCTCCTCTCTCCTCTCCCTCCCCTCCTTTCCTCTTCCCTCCTTTCCCTCCCCTCCTTTCCTCTTCCCTCCTTCCCCCCTCCTTTCCTCTTCCCTCCTTTTCTCTTCCCTCCCCTCCCTCCCTTCCTTTCCTCTTCCCTCCTCTCCTTTCCCTCCTTTCCTCTTCCCTCCCCTCCCTTCCTTCCCTCCTTTCCTCTTCCCTCTCCTCCCTTCCTTCCCTTCCCTCCTTTCCTCCCCTCCCTTCCTTCCTTCCTCCTTTCCTTTCCTCTCCCCTTCCTTCCTCTCTTCCCTCTCCTCTCCTCCCACCTCCTTTCCTTCATTTTCCTTCATCTTCCTTTTCTTTTTAAAGACAGGATCTCATATAGCCCTGGCTGGTCTCAAATTCACTACAGCTAAAGATGAACTCAAATTTCTGATTCTTCTGCCTCTACCTCCCAAGTGCTGGAATTATAACACACTTGGTGTACATAGTGCTGGGTACAGAACCAGGGCGTTATACATTTAGGCAACCACTCTATCAACAATTACATTTCCAGCTTAACTAATCTTTTCAATGGTAATCGTCCTCTCCTTCACCCAGTGGCCATGGTTAATAATAGTTCCCTTTTCCAGTGATCTTACTTTATTTTGTATTTTATACCTACATACCTACACTGAATACCCTACATTGAAATCAGTACTCCTCAGAGGGATGCAACTCTTGCTGATTTGACAGTGGGATTTGCTGCTATTCTGTCTGTGCATGGGTAGGAAGATCTTCCATTAGCAAATGTGGGAGCTCTTTTTCCTAAGGGACCAGGAAGAAGAGAATGGGCTCCCCAAATAGCTCAAGTCAGAGTGCAAAAGACACACATACACTGTACACAGTGTACCTTTCATTGTAGACCTACCTGGGTGACAGAGGTGAGCCATCCACCCAGTGCCATGTGGCTTCATTATGCATGTCTGAGAGACCCATCCAGGTTGGTCCTCTAGCCTTGGAAGTCTGCTGCAGGAAGGTCTGGAGTAGGACACAAGGAAGAGTCAAAGGAGGAGAGCTTTTATCTCCATGAACATTGCAGGAAGTTCTACTTGCAATCTGATGTCCCCCTTCTGTTCTTTTGGGTTATGGGCACTTATGGGTACCTAGGTGTTTTTAGCTGTTTACATATATGCATCTTATAGGCAGATGGACTGTGGCACATAGACATACATATTTGGCTTTCCCCCAAACACACTTAGTAAAGCTGCAAGGTTGTCTGTCTTGAGTGATCTGAGAATGTCTGTAGGAACTGACTGTGACTAGCTTTAATGTGATGGAAACATTTGTACCAGTTCATGATGGTTGCTAAAGATGCATACCAGCCATGTCCAGCTCTGTACTTGGTGATGTCCTGTTGATGAAGATAAACACCAAGGAAATGGGAAGAACTATACATTAAGATAGGATTTTTTTTGCATGTGAGTATGTATGCAGTGTCTGTATGAATATATGTGTCTATATTTGTGCAATATGTGAGTGTGGGTGCATGTGTAAATGGTTGTGAAGGCCAGAGGTCCACATTTGGTGTCTTCCTCAATTGCCCTCTACAAATTTTTGAGATAAAAATTTCTACAGTTCAATCAGGTAGACTAGTTGCTCACCAAGACTCAGAAATATGTTGTTTCTGCTTTCCCAGCATTAGGTTCACTGACTTCCAAAGTACCTGGAAATGCTATACAGGCTGATGCAGGAGCAAAGTGAACAACAGTCTTACCCAGCAGTGAACAACATGAGCTGTAGTAATGACCGGCCTGCAAAATATACCTATGCCTGCAACATCAGTGTAGATATCATGGGTGTAACCAACTGCTTTCTGATTGGATTTAAGGGATATTCCACAAGAGGAAACCTATGCCTGGTACTCTGAGTCTGGCCAAGAACCCATGGTTGGTGAGGCCCCAGGAATGAACCTATTACTATTATTTTGCTAATACTTCCAACTGCCTTATAACTTCATGTCTCCTCCTTAGAGGAGCTTTTTTGTGTAGGGGATGATAGTTGAAAAAGAATCTCCCAGCTGCTTAAAGCACAGAGAATAAGTGTTTGTGTAGTACTCGACCCTAAATGGGACATCTGTATCATGTCTGCCCTCAAGACATGCTCTGGGAGCATCATGGAAGAGAAGGCAAAAGGTTGTAAGAGTCAGAGGCTAGGAAGGACTGTGCACTCGTGACCTCGCAGTAGTTATGGTTGCCTGCACAAGATCAAGTTTGTCTACACTGCAGCATGGAGAGGGGAGGTGTTCATGAGGTACTGGACAGTTGATGGCTTCTCAGGGAGAAAAGGTCAGTTTGTTTGTTTGTTTTTTAACTGGTTGGCTGATTAAGCTCTGGGGAGGGCCCTATGTTCATGAATATATGTGGGAAACATAATTGTGCTCAATGGGATACAGAAAAAGGGGTGGGGGCATGAAGTTGGGAGGGGATGGGGGATGGATTCAGGAGGAGTTAGACAAAGAAGTGGGTGGGTGCGAATAGGATCAAAGTGCATCCGTGAAACTATCAAATAATAAAAATACGTACATTTTAAAATATGGGCATGATAACTGACTCTCTCCATCTCTCCCTCCTTCTCTCCCTCTCTCCCTCTCCTTCCCTCCTTCCCTTTCCATTCCTCTCTCTCTCCCCCCTCTCTCTGTGTGTGTTGTATGTGCATATGTATGTTGTGTAGGTGTTTGCAAACCGTGAGCTCCACTGGATGTGGAGCTAGGCTGGCAGTCAGCAAGCCTGAGGGATCTTCCTGTCTGCAGGCCCTGCCCCCAACATGGGGCTTAAGGGCACATGTGACCATGCTTGGTTTTTTTCCCCACAGATGCTGAGGCTCCTAACTAGATCTTCATGCCTTAACAGTAAGCTCTTTTACTCACTCAGAAATCTCCCTAAACCCATAACTAGGTTTCAAAATGTGGATTCAGACTCAAGTCCTTGTGTTTTCAAGGCAAGTCCCTTCATTAAAGACATTTCCCTAGTCTCTAGTCTAGCAGGTCATATATCCCCCAGTGAGGAAGGAATTTAATACTGCCCAACACAAAGATAGCAATTACATTTTAGGCATTCCCCCAATGCACTAGAAATATTTAAGTCTTAGATATGATTCTGTGGCAAGTACTTGTGGTGGTGGTGGAGTACTCATTTCCACCCTTCTCTAGTCAAATAGAAAAAGCAGCATCTAACTCATAGCCTTGTCTAACAAATGGTCTCACTCTCAGGTGACCTCAGCCAGATCCATGTTCCAGACAAGGATGGGGCCCCAACTGGCATACCTGCTCCTCTTCAGTCTCTACGATGACCAATTGGGCCCCCAGTTCCTGGCAGGCAGTGATGGAGTTGTGCCAATTTCTTTGGGACTTGGAGAAGAAGTAACAGCTTCCATTGAAGAATGTCCAGTCCCTGGGGCAGGGTTGACACAAGCCATCTGTTGGAGGAAGCAGATCAGATGGACATACTTAGATATTTGTGTTCCCATTTCTCCTCAACCTATAAAGTCTCCAGAACTGGGTTCTTTCTTATCACAGCATTCTGGGGAGCCATTCCCCTTTGTGTTTCCTTATCTTCTTCTTCACCCAGAAAAATCTAGAAGTCCTAAGCTCATCTTCTCCAGTCATGGCAATGTAGGTGCCTAGAGTTCGGCACAGAAGTCAGGACTAGCTTGACTGAGTGCCTACTGTGTGCACAACCCCTCTGTGAACTTAGATTGTCCATGGTGTGCATGGCCCTTGTTAACAATACCTTCTGTATGCATGGCTCCTGTGAACATTGAGTGATTGCTAAGTGTATAGCCCCTATGAACATTGTATGCTTACTGTTTACATAACCCCTTTGAACACTGAATGTCTGTTGTGTGAATTGCTACTGTGAGCATTGTCTATGCTGCATATAATTTCTGTGAATACTGAGTACTTACTGTGTACATGGCCCCTGTAAACACCAAGTTCTATTTTCAGTATTATATTGTGATCTCAATTCACAGAGAAGGAAATTGACACTCAAAGAGCCTGATGACTGAAGGAAACTGACTCCCCTCTTATGGAGGCCTGAGGGCCTGAATCCCTGGTCTCTGGCCACTTACCATGAACTTCAGCCTTCAGCTGCATGAGCTCCTGGTAGATTTTGTCCTGAACCTCTGAGCTGGGGACCTTTGAGACTTAGCCGAGACAGGAAGAAAAAAATCTGTAGTTATTAAAACCTGTAGTTATACCTCCTTTTTGCTGTGGCCTGCACTGGGTCCCTTGGGACATTATGGTTTTTTTTTTTTGGAAGGTGGGTCTCACTATCTTGGCACTGATTTCTCCTACTCCTGGGCATATGTGCTCATCTTATCTCAGCTTCACAAGTAGTTAGAATTTCAGGCACATGCTTCCACCTCAGTGTCTAGGAAAATTTCTGCCTGATGTCTTTAAACATGTATTTGATTGGTTATCTGTTTATTTATTCATTTATTATGTGTGATTGTTTTGCCTGTGTGTATGAATGTATATACTCCATGTGATTGTCTTGTGTCGTAGTAGTTCAGAAGAGGGTATTGGATACCCTGATACTGGGGTTTTAGATGGCTGTGAGCCATGGTGTGTATGCTAAGAACCAAACCTACGTCTCTAGAAGAACAGTAAGTGCTCTTCACTGTTGAGATAACTTTCATGTCCTTGGTTAATACCTCTAAAGGCTAGGAAACTAGACATCCAGATAAAGGTGACCTATCAGGAGAAATGGGGCTATAGCCCTTCTCTGAGACCCTTCCCTCTCCTCCCTTCCCCTTCCCTCCCCTCCCTTACCCTCCCCTCCCCTCCCCTCCCTAGAGATGGGGGAGATGTCCCTGAGAAGTTCCTAGCACCACTGGAGGTTATGTTTCCAACTTGCATTTCCCCATCACTTTCCCAGACAGACCCTAGAGCCAGATCAGAGAACTGAGCCTTTCATTGCTCCTGACCTAGGATCAGAATGATCAGCAGAAGCCCAGCCAAGAACAGGAAGGAGAGCAGCTGCAGGACCAAGGGGTTGCGGCTCTGCCTCATATACTCTGCAGAACAGAAGGTAGTTGTATTAGAATCATAGTGGCCTTGACTCAGTGTGGGCCCAAGAGATAGAATGCTGCCATCCTCCTCCTGCAGGGCACATGAGTCTGAACTCTGAGCCTCTACCTTCTATGGCCCACAATTCCATCCCCCAACCTCCATCTCCCAGGACTGAATGAGAAGTTTAAGATTTTTGTTTGTTTGTTTGTTTGTTTCTTTTTTTCCAATTTTTTATTAGATATTTTCTTTCTTTTTTAAAAATTATTTTTCCTTTATTAGATATTTTCTTCATTTACATTTCAAGTGTTATCCAGAAAGTTCCCCATACCCTCCCCCATCCCCCCCCTGCTCCCCTATCCACTCCCTCCCACATAATGGCCCTGGCGTTCCCCTGTACTGGGGCATATAAAGTCTGCATGACCAAGGGGCCTCTCTTCCCAATGATGGCCAACTAACTCCAGTTTCCCAGGATCCACTTCTGGGGAAGGTCATCCACTTCTCCGAGGCCCTCACCCTGCTGTACCTGCCAAACTCTTGATTCCAAATTTTGTTCGTAATCGAGAGCTGATATCAGAATACCTGGTGCCACTCACCAAACACTCTTCATCCTCTAGAGAAACAGAGCACCAATCAGAGGCTGGGTAGGCTCAGCCACAAGCTGCCCCTCAGGCCTCCCTCACGGAGATCTCACGGTCCTAGCCCATCCTTACCTGGAATGTCCAGTTGCTGTGTCTTTGAATCTGTGGAGTCACTCATGGTTACTAGCGCCTGGGACCTCGAGAGAGCACAACTTCTGTGTCCCTTAATGCCCACTTCCTAGACATTCTGATAGGAAGAGAAAAAAGGAACTGAGTGCAATGCTGAAGAGCTAGAGGGAGGAACAACACCTCTGACACAGCTCATCTGGTGCCAGGCAACCCAGGAATTTTTTAGGGAGAGGTCTGGGAAGATTAGGGTGTGGTATAGAAAGATGTGGTCTATTCATCTTGTGACCAAATTATGGGATACCTTTATCAAAGCTAACAACCTATAGAGTACGTCTACTTTGCTATGTACTTTCCACTTGGGCTGAGAATTGGAGAACCATAACCCGGAACCATATTCCTGGTTGCTCTGCCCCCACTAACTCGTGCTTCTCTGCTTTGCTAGCATAGGGGCTCGCTGTGATTTATGCTGACTTTGGTGTATTGATGGACTAAACATATTCCTATTAATGCAATGCCTGCTGCAGATCTACTCATTTTACTTCTCTATGCTGTAGCACATGATCTGCTTTCCATTTCTGTACACCCAGATTAGGTAACTAGCTCATAGTCACACAGCTGTTTCATGGTGAGCTGATGTTTGAACACAGCTAATCTGACTCTATGGTCCTCATTGTAAACCAAGGAGAATCAAATGGTCCCAAGGGTCAGCACATATTGAATGAAAAAAAGATGCATGTTTTTGTTGTTACTCTTCCTGGGAAGCAAAGACACCTGTGGAAGCTGGGAGTTGGTTCTTTTCTTCCACTATGTGGGAACTGGGGGTCATATTCAGGCTATTGGGAATGGAGGCAAATGTCTTTATCTACTGAGCCATCTTGATGACCCATTTCACCTTATTTTTGACACACGTTTTATCATTGAAGCTCGAACTCATTGATTCAGTCAGATTGGCTGTTCAGTGAGCCCTGAGAATCCTTTTGGTTCTGCCACACCAGTACTGGGGAGGTCTGGAAACTTGCTGACCCATTGTTCTTGCTTCAGGACAGCTTCTGATGGCAGGGCAGTTTCTGACTATCTGCCTGAAGCCTGAGGTTTTTTCTAGTAACTGACTTGGCTGGGCTTGCCTGGACTTAACCAGTCCTTAGGTCTAGTCTCCTGAACTGCCAATTTAAAGCCTGTCATGGAGTCAGCCTAGCCTTCTCAGTTTGTCTTTCAGGGTCTGGGTTACCTTAAGATGATTTTTTTCCAAGTTCTGTCCATTTGCCTGCAAAGTTCATGATGTCAATGTCTTTACTGAGTAAAACACCACGTATAAATTAACCATGTTTATTTCATCCATTCTTCAGTTGAGGGGCAACTGAAAAGGAACTGAGTGCAATGCTGAAGAGCTAGAGGGAGGAACAACACCTCTGACACAGCTCAGATTGTTTCCAGTTTCTTGTTATTATGACTAAAGCTACCATAAACATAGTTAACCAAGTCTTTTTGTGGTAGGATAGAGCATCCTTTGGGTATATGCCCAGGAGTGGTATATCTGCGTCTAGACTATATCAGTTCCCAGTTTTCTGAGAAACCACCATGTTGATTTCCAGAGTGGCTTGTAGAAGTTTGCATTCCCACCAGCAATGGAGGAGTGTTCTCCACACTTAATATCCTCACCAGCATGAGCTGCTACTTATGTTTTTGATCTTAGATATTCCTATAGGTGTAAGATGGAATCTCACAGTTGTTTTGGTTTGCACTTTCCTGATGGCTAAGGATATTGAACATTTGAGATTCCTCTGTTGAGAATTCTGTTTAGATCTGTACCCCATTTTTAAACTGAATTATTTGAGGCTTTTTGATGTCTAGTTTTTTGATACACACACAGATATATATATATATGAAATTAACCCTCTGTCAGATGTGGGGTTGGTGAAGATCTTTTCATATTCTATGGGCTACTGTTTTATCCCATTGATGGTATCTTTTGCCTGTGTTTCAGTTTCACGTGGTCCCATTCATTAATTGTCAATCTTTGCACCTATGCTATTGATGTTCTCTTCAGGAAGCTGTCTCCTGTTCCAATGTGTTCCAGGCTATTCTATACCTTCTCTTCTGTTAGGTTCAGTGTATCTGGTTTTATGCTGAGGTCTTTGATCCACTCGGACTTGAGTTCCCCCCCCCCCCGGGGTAGATATATTTATTTTTTGGTAACATACATTGTGTGGCACTAATTACACAGTAACTATAAGGTAACTAACATGAGACCACATAACTGTAACTCTGACACAGCTGCATGGACTTGGGCCTTTCTGGCTGAGCAAGTTTTCAAAAACCTGGATGCCCACCCCAGATCTCTGCCAATGGAGTCTGTTCACAAGGAAAGCTCTGAAATAGTGACTCACCAGAGTGCTTGCACCCGACAGAAAATAGGCAGGACATGTTAGTTATAAAGTAGTTACAGCTCCAGTACAGGGGAATGCCAGGGTCAAGAAGTGGGAGTGGGTGGGCAGGGGAGCAGGGCACGGGGACGGTATAGGAAACTTTTGGGATAGCATCTGAAATGCAAATAAAGAAAACATCCAATAAAAAAATGGCCAAAAAAAATTAAAGTAATTAAAGACTAATTCACAAAAGTTACCAACTGTTTCTCTTTCTAGGAAGAAGCAAGAAGTTAAGAAATTCTTTGAATTAGCACCTGGTGTCAGGTGGAGTGCAGAGAGGGCTGTTAGAACAGTGTCAGAAGGACCCTGGCTGGTCAGACAGGTTGAACATTATTAATAATCATGGTTGGCTTCTAAATACTGGTAGCAAGATGACTTCTGATTTGTAATCTTAGGTAAATTATAGATAAATGAAAAGGCCAGTAACCTTACATTAAGATTAATAAACAGCAGACCAGGGCCATGGGTCCCTTCTGGTTGGCACCAGTGCCGGGTCAGCTTGGGCGCAGGGTCTGTGCACTCACCCACGGTCCCTAGAGGAATCTCCACATGTTATTGGGACCAGTTACCAGGTAAATCCAAACTCCTCAAAGGAGACACCACTCCCAGGCACTGTAATATGCCCAGGATATTAGGACAACAGTATCCCAGGATAACAGGAGGTGGATCACACCAGTATTCCAGGGTCTCAGTGGAACTTGACTGCCAAGAACCCAGACACACCCAGAATATCAGGTTCACATGAGCCCACAGTCAAAAGATCATAGTGAAAGCTGGACTCAGAGGAGTCCAGAATCAACTGGGATTATAAGAAGGACAGGCTCTAATCAGATATATCGAAGACAGCAATCCCCAGAGATAATCAGATGGCAGGAGGCAAGCCTAAGAACAGAAGCAACAGAAACCAAGGTTACTTGGCATCATCAGAACCAAACTCTGCCACCATGGCAAGTCCTGGACACACCATCACATCAGAAAAGCAAGACATGGATCTAAAGTCACTCCTCATGATGATGATGGAGGACTTTAAGAAGGAAATACAGGAAAACACAGGTAAACAACTAGAAGCATTTAAAGAGAAAAACTTAGAAAGTTACAGGAAAACAAAACCAAACAGGTGATGGAATTGAACAAAACCATCCAGGACCTAAAAATGAAAGTAGAAACAATAAAGAAAACCCAAAAGGAGATAACTCTGGAGATAGAAACCATAGGAAAGAAATCAGGAACCATATATGTGAGCATCAGCAACAGAATACAAGAGATGTTAGAGAGAATCTCAGATGCAGAAGATTCCATAGGGATCATGGACACAACAATCAAAGAAAATGCAAAATCCAAAAAGATCCTAACTCAAAGCATCCAGGAAATCCAGGACACAATGAGAAGACCAAACTTATGGATGAGAGGAGTAGATGAGAATGAAGATTCTTAACTTAAGGGGCCAGCAAATATCGTCAACAAAATTATAGAAGAAAAAGTCCCATACCTAAAGAAAGAGATGCCCATAAACATACAAGAAGCCTATAGAACTCCAAATAAACTAGACCATAAAAGAAATTCCTCCTGACACATAATAATCAGAACAACGAATGCACTAAATAAAGAGAGAATATTAAAAGCAGTAAAGGAAAAAGGTCAAGTAACATTTAAAGGCAGGCCTATTAGAGTTACTCCAGACTTCTCACCAGAGACTATGAAAGCCAGAAGATCATGGATAGATGTTATACAGACACTAAGAGATCACAAATGCCAGCCCAGGTTACTATACCCAGCAAAACTCTCAATTACCATAGATGGAGAAACCAAAGTATTCCATGACAAAACCAAATTCACACAATATCTTTCCACGAATCCAGCCCTTCAAAGGATAATCATGGAAAAGCACCAATACAAGGACGGAAACTATGCCCTAGAAAAAGCAAGAAAGTAATCCTTCAACAAACCTAAAAGAAGACAGCCACAAGAACAGAATCCCAATTCTAACAACAAAAATAACAGGAAGCAACAATTACTTTTCCTTAATATCTCTCAATATCAATAGACTCAATTTTCCAGTAAAAAGACATAGACTAACAGACTGGCTACACAAACAGGACCCAACATTTTGCTGCTTACACACCTCAGGAAAAAAGACAGACATTACCTCAGAGTGAAAAGCTGGAAAACAATTTTCCAAGCAAACGGTCCTAAGAAACAAGCTAGAGTAGCCATTCTAATATCGAATAAAATTGACTTTCAACCCAAAGTTATCAAAAAAGACAAGGAGGGGTACTTCATACTCATCAAAGGTAAAAACCTCCAAGAGGAACTCTCAATTCTTAATATCTATGCTCTGAATGCAAGGGCAGCTACATTCATTAAAGAAACTTTAGTAAAGCTCAAAGCACACATTGTACCTCACACAATAATAGTGGGAGACATCAACATCCCACTCTCATCAAGGGACAAATCCTCGAAACAGAAACTAGACAGAGACACAGTCAAACTAACAGAAGCTATGAAACAAATGGATTTAACAGATATCTACAGAACATTTTATTCTAAAACAAAAGGATATACCTTCCTCTCAGCACCTCAAGGTACCCTCTCCAAAATTAACCATATAATTGGCCACAAAATAGGCCTCAACAGATATAAAAATATTGAAATTGTCTCATGCATCCTATAAGATCACCATGGTCTAAGGCTGATCTTCAATAACAACATAAATAACAGAACACCAACATTCATTTGGAAACTGAACAAAACTCTACTCAATGATACCTTGGTCAAGGAAGAAATAAAGAAAGAAATTAAAGACTTTTTAGAGTTTAATGAAAATGAAGCCACAACATACCCAAACTTATGGGACACAATGAAAGCCTTCCTAAGAGGTAAACTCATAGCTCTGAGTTCCTACAAAAAGAAACTGGAGAGCATACACTAGCGGTTTGACAGCACACCTAAAAGCTCTAGAACAAAGGAAGCAAATTCACCCAAGAGGAGTAGACGGCAGAAAATAATCAAACGCAGGGGTGAAATCAACCAAGTGGAAACAAAAAGAACTATTCAAAGAATCAACCAAACCAGGAGTTGGTTCTTTGTGAAAATCAACAAGATAGATAAACCCGTAGCCAGATTCACTAGAGGACACAGAGACAGCATCCTAATTAACAAAATCAGAAATGAAAAGGGAGACATAACAACTGATCCTGAAGAAATCCAAAACACAATCAGATCCTTCTACAAAAGGCTATATTCAACAAAACTGGAAAACCTGGATGAAATAGACAAATTTCTAGACAGATACCAAGTACCAAAGTTAAATCAGGATCAGATTAATGACCTAAACTCTCCTATATCCCCTAAAGAAATAGAAGCAGTCATTAATAGTCTCCCAACCAAAAAAGGTCAGGACCAGATGAGTTTGGTGCAGAGAGAGTTCTATCATACCTTCAAAAAAGACCTAATTTCAGTTCTTCTCAAACCACTCAACAAAATAGAAAATGAAGGTACTCTTCCCAATTCATTCTATGAAGCCACAATTACTCTGATACCTAAACCACATAAAGACACAACAAAGACAGAGAACTTCAGACCAATTTCCCTTATGAATATGATGCAAAAGTACTCAATAAAATTCTCGCTAACTGAATCCAAGAACACATCAAATCGATCATCCATCATGACCAAGTAGGCTTCATCCCAGGAATGCAGGGATGGTTTAATATATGGAAATCCATCAACGTAATCCACTATATAAATAAACTCAAAGACAAAAAAACCACATGATTATCTCGTTAGATGCTGAGAAAGCATTTGACAAAATCCAACACCCATTCATGATGAAAGTCTTGGAAAGATCAGGAATTCAAGGCCCATACCTAAACATAATAAAAGCAATCTACAGCAAACCAGTAGCCAACATCAAACTAAATGGAGAGAAGCTGGAAGCAATCCCACTAAAGTCAGCGACTAGACAAGGCTGCCCACTTTCTCCCTACCTATTCAATATAGTACTTGAAGTCCTAGCCAGAGCAATTCGACAACAAAAGGAGGTCAAGGGGATACAAATTGGCAAGGAAGAAGTCAAAATATCACTATTTGCAGATGATATGATAGTATATATTCGGTACCCCAAAAATTCCACCAGAGAACTCCTAAACCTGATAAACAGCTTCGGTAAAGTAGCTGGATATAAAATTAACTCAAACAAATCAATGGCCTTTCTCTACTCAAAGGATAAACGGGCTGAGAAAGAAACTAGGGAAACAACACCCTTCACAATAGTCACAAATGCTATAAAATATCTTCGTGTGACTCTAACTAAGGAAATGAAAGATCTGTATGATAAGAACTTCAAGTCTCTGAAGAAAGAAATCCAAGATCTCAGAAGTTGGAAAGATCTCCCATGCTCATGGATTGGCAGGATTAGTATAGTAAAAATGGTTATCTTGCCTAAAGCAATCTACAGATTTAATGCAATCCCCATCAAAATTCCAGCTCAATTCTTCACTGAGTTAGAAAGGGCAATTTGCAAATTCATCTGGAATAATAAAAAACCTAGGATAGCAAAAACTCTTCTCAACAATAAAAGAACCTCTGATGGAATCACCATGCCTGACCTCAAGCTGTACTACAGAGCAATTGTAATAAAAACTGCATGGTATTGGTACAGTGACAGACAGTTAGATTAATGGAATAGAATTGAAGACCCAGAAATGAACCCACACACCTATGGTCACCTTATCTTTGACAAGGAAGCTAAAACCATCCAGTGGAAAAAAGACAGCATTTTCAACAAATGGTGCTGGCACAACTGGCGGTTATCATGTAGAAGAATGGGAATTGATCCATTCTAATCTCCTTGTACTAAGGTCAAGTCTAAGTGGTTCAAAGAACTCTACATAAAACCAGAGACAGTGAAACTTGTAGAGGAGAAAGTGGGGCAAAACCTCGAAGATATGGGCACTGGGGAAAAATTCCTGAATAGAACAACAATGGCTTGTGCTGTAATATCGAGAACTAACAAATTGCCAAGCTTCTGTAAGGCAAAAGATACTGTCAATAAGACAAAAAGGCCACCAACAGATTGTGAAAGGATCTTTGCCAATCCTAAATTAGATAGGGGACTAATATCCAATATATATAAAGAACTCAAGAAGGTGGACTCCCGAAAATCAAATAACCCCATTAAAAAATGCGGCACAGAGCTAAACAAAGAATTCTCAACTGAGGAATACTGACTGGCTGAGAAGTACCTGAAAAAATGTTCAACATCCTTAATCATCAGGGAAATGCAAATCAAAACAACCCTGAGATTCCACCTCACACCAGTCAGAATGGCTAAGATCAAAAATTCAGGTGACAGCAGATGCTGGCCAGGTTTTGGAGAAAGAGGAACACTCCTCCTTTGTTGGTGAGATTGCAAGCTGGTACAACCACTCTGGAATTCAGTCTGGCAGTTCCTCAGAAAACTGGACATAGTACTACCAGAGGATCCCACAATATTTCTCCTGGGCATATATCCATAAGATGTTCCAACTGGTAATAAGGACACATGCTCTACTATGTTCATTATAGCCTTATTTATAATAGCCAGAAGCTGGAAAGAACCCAGATGTCCTTCAACAGATGAATGGATACAGAATATGTGGTGTTGCCCCAGGGCCTCCTGGTTCAGGGGCTGCCCCTTGTCCATACACCCCTCCATTAAGTAGGGTCAGTGGCTTAGATGCCTACCCGGGACCGAGTGGACAGAATCTGGCAGCCCTCCATCATCTGCCTGCTCAGAGCCCCCCTCCTCCTCTTTCCCCCAGGCCCTTTAGTTCCCACAAACCATCACTCTAGATTGTGATAAGGTTGTGGTAAACAGATTGCTTCCTGTGAATTAACATGTTAAAACAAATGATGAATAATAGCCTGGAACTAAGCAAAGCTACCTATTATAACTGCAGGAGAGAGGGAAATATCTCATAACAGGAACAGGCTGAGGAAGTGTCTGACTGCTCAACCATTAACCAGAAAATCAGCTGTCAAGATGACTCCAGAGGCAAGGAAGAGCAAGGCGAATTTTACATTGGTAAAAGGCTGATTTGTGGTGGAAGCAGATAGTAACATGTGCACCTAGAAAGGGTGCACATGTGACTTGATTCAAGTGATCCGGTGGGAAGGTGTGCAGAAGAATCCCACAGTTTCCAACCAGATGGAGTTCCCAGCAGGAAGATGGGGAGTGGATACTCTCAAACAAAGAAGGTATTTGCAACTGACACCCACTTGCAAAGGGAAAAATCAGTTCTCTCCAATGGAATATTATTGAGACCATCAAGTACTCTCTCTAGGAGTGCTTGCAGACATGGGAGTCTGATCATTACTCAAGGTCAGGACTTCTGAGGTAGGGAGGAAATTTGTTTATAGGCTCTACCATTGCCAAAGTCCTTAGGGACCAGGCTTCAGGAGAGGCAAGGCATGATGAGGTTTCTTTTGTTTTGTGATGCTTCTTCCCTTTGAGATGGTTTCAATTTTCCCCACAGAGCCTGTCAGCTTTAGGAAAAGAGGGAGTGCCCTGGTTTCTTCAGGCTGGGAGACCTTAAAGTATCTTAAAGGTACAGGTTCATAATCTAACACAAATCAGCCCCATAGATGATACCAGAAGGATTACTTGGGGATGAAGAGAATTATAAGTACATCTAAGATACCACATGGAAAAAGTAATGCTAACACATTTGTTAAGAAAAAGAGGAACTAAGAAACAGAAGAAGACTGCAGCTTTGTCCCAGATAACTGAGCTGTCCTAGGCATGAGTCTCTTGCTGGGAAAGGCAGCTCCTTATATCAGAATCTAAGCATTACAAGATTGACAGTCCACAGCTGTCTCTGACAGAATGTCTAGTAGCATGCAAAACACAGTCTCTTCTGAGGAGAAATCTTGGTGATCTTCTCAGTATCCACCATGACATCTTTAAGACAGGAAGCAGCTGATATATATATATATATATATATATATATATATATATATATATATATATATATATATATATGTGTGTGTGTGTGTGTGTGTGTGTGTGTGTGTGTGTGTGTGTGTGTGTGAATGTGTGTATATGTATATATGTATGTATGTATGCATGTATATAATGATATACATAATATTATATATCATATATATAATGTGTGTGTATGTGTACCCCACATAAATTCAAATGCCCACAGAAACCATAAGAGGGTGAAAGATTCCCTGGAGCTAGAGTTTCATCAGATATGGTTGCTCCTCTGGGAGAGCAATGAGTGCACTCTTAACTGCTGAGTCATTTCTCCAGCACCTAAGCTGAAATATTTGTGTGATGATGCCTGGAAGTCATATATGGAGAGGAATGATCTTCAGGCTTTAGTTTTCATGATGAGCTACAGAGGCCAGGGAAGGTTCCTAGCCAAAAGTTTTCAGGAAGGTTGATGGAAAGTGAACAGATAGAATGAAAGTATAGAGAGATAGGATCAAGTCTCAGGAGACAAGGCAGATAGGACTTGATGTGATGGTTAGCTTTAGTTGCCAGTTTGACACAACCTAGAAGAATAGTCTCAACAAGGTCTATTTTGGGTGAGGTTGCAGAAATATCTATGGAGCATTGTCTTAAGTCAATCGAACAGAAACTCATCCTAATACTGCAGCACCATCCTCTGGAGTTGGTTGACTGTATTGCAGTAGAAAAAAATAGGCATGCATGCAATTTATTCTCTCTGCTTTTGGGTGTAATATTATTAGTTCCTTCCTTGATATCCCTGTAGGGATGAGCTGCAACCTGGAATTGTAAGTCAAATAATCCATTTCTCTTCCAACTTGTATTTTGTCAGGACTTTATTACAGCAACCGTAAACTAGACTACCTGACAATAGACAAATGGCTGGGGAGACGCTTAGTGGATAAGAGTGCTGATGTGCGAGAAAGAGGGCCTGACCTTGAAGCCCTAGTAATTGTTAGAGGCCATGCATGGCCACATGTGACTGTAACTTCATTTAGGAGGTGAGTAGAGACAGAAAAATGCTGGATATTTCAGGTTGCCAGCCTTGCTGAAAAAATAATGAACTCCAACTCCTGTCTCAAGGGAATAAAGTGAAGAGCTATCGAGGAGAACACCAATGTCTTCTTCTGACCTTTGAGTGTATGTGTCTCAGCCAGAAAGATGGATCAGGTTAATGGAAAACACCCAGGTTCTGAATGCTTCCCACATCAGGTAACTACACTGAAGTGGGGGACAACAGTGAGCCCTAAGCCCAGAGAAACCTGAAAGCAGAAGGACAATAGTGAGGGAGTCTCTTTGTGATTATCAACCTGACACAACCTATAGTCACCTGGGAAGAGGCTCAGTGGGGGATTGCCTGCATTGGGTTGGCCTGTGAGCATGTCTGTGGGGGCTTCCCTTATTTAAGTTAACAGAGGTGGGAACATCCAGCCCACTATGAATGGCACCATTTCCTAGGCAGGGGTCCTAAACTATAGGAATAAGAAAATGAAACAGAATAAGCAAATGTGTGAGTTAGCTTGCACACACTTCTGTCTGCTCCTAGCTGTTGATGTGATGTGACCAGCTGTCTTGAGTCCCTGCCATCCTGACCTCCCTGCTCTTATCTGGAATGTAAGGTAAAATAAACCCCTTTCTGCCTTAGTTGTTTTTGGTTAGAGCATTTTATCACATCAACAGAAACGAAACTAGGATAAACACAGAGGATGAAGAATCTGATTTAAAAAAAAAAAAAGAAGAGGAATCCCAGGGCTTTTTTTCACCATCCTGAGGCCAACAGGCAGGGAGAAGGAGCTGGCACGAAAGTGAGGCAGAATGGCATGAAGGTAGAAGCTGAGATGAGCTAGCCTTCAGTGCATGGAGTTGCAGCCTTCTTGCAGATCCAGAACTTTTTGAGTTCACATTTAGAGTCATTCCAGCCATCCCCAGCAAATTCAACACAGTCTTCCTCACCGACGTTGTTGGGCTCCCCTCTATTCCAATATTTCTGGAATCTGGAAAGTCAGTCAGCAAAACGTTAGTCTGCTCCAGTGGCATGCTGTGAACCATGCCATGGTTTCAGCTTTCTGAAACTCAATGTCTTCACATCCTTCCAGAATGCATATTGTAGACGGGCCTTCCTCTGTAGATGGGGGCATGCCTGGGTCAGCTGGCTTTGGATAATGACTCTTACTATGTCCTCTTACATTGAAGGAGTGTGGGGTTTATTTTTCCAGTGTAAACCAACCAATCTGGATTTCACCTTCCTTACTGGGTTCTTGCACTCTGGTCCACAATACATCTGCCACATGCCAAGCATGTGTAAGACAATTAGGGATCAGAAAGCTAAAATGGCAAACTAATAGATGCTAAGCATGTCTCTCCTATTCTTATGCATGGACAACAAAGTGAAGGTTCTTTCCCACAGTGTGTCCTTCCTTTTTATTCTGATTCGTTGTGGTTTTTCCCCATGGTCTCTGTGTTGTGCTGTGAGATCGGTGAGCATCCTTACAAACTCCTTTAAGCTATTGTTGTCCTCCTCCCCTTCCTTACATTTCCTTCCCCACCTGCTTTTCTCTTCCTTCCTCCCCTTCCTTCCTATGTATTTTTCCTTTCCAAAACATTTTTTTGAGGCAGGGTCTCATGTAGCCCAGGCTGGTTTAGAACCCATTTTGTAGCTGAAGATAACATTGAACTGATTCTTCTCTACCTTCCAACTGCTGGCGTTATAGGCATGGACCACCATATCAGATTATGCAATGGGGGGGATCAAACATTATGCTACTTAATGAATATATTGATATCTCCAACCCAATAAGCCATCTTTCAATGTTAATAGTCCCCTCACCCTATGGCCTTACTTTATTTTGTATTTTCTACTAATAGCCTACATTAAAATTAACACCCCTCAGGGGGAAGTTTCTCTTGTTTCTTTGAGGGTGAGATTTGCTGATATTCTATCTGTACATGGGTAGGAAACCTTCCTTCCATCAACAAATATAGACAGCTCTTATTCCTAAGAGGCCAGGGAGAGGAGGATGAGACTCACAGGTAGCTACCAGAACATCAGAGACCTGTCTGGACTCCACTACTGGTTGTTCACTGGATCTACCTGGATGACAGAGTAGAACCATCTACCCAGAGCCACGTGGCCTCCTCCTTCAGGTCTGACAGACCCATCCAGGTTTGTCCTTTAGCCTTAGAAGTCTGCTGCAGGAAGGTCTGGAGGTAAAGAGGGGGAGAGTCAGGGGAGAGTTTCCTACTTTCATCTTGTCTCCCCAAACTCATGCAGAAAGTTCTACTTGCAATCTTATCTTTCCCCTTATGCTATATCAGACCATGAATACTCATGTGTGTTTAGATGGTGTCAGCTATTTTTACATCTGTAGCCTATGGCAGCACATTCACTTGGCACAGGGTGGTACCCAGCTGCATGGACATGAAGGCACATGCCTTTAATCTCAGAAACCCACAGAATTTCTGTGAGTTCCAGGCCAGATAGAACTAGAGTGAGACCCTGTCTGAAAGATAGTAATACACACACACACACACACACACACACACACACACACACAAACACACACATGAATTACACAGCTGTCCATCCCTCCCCCATTCTGCTAATGTTGCTGGATGGCCCTTAAGAATTCTGAGTCTATAGAATGAGTCTATAGAGTTTCCTCATGACTGGCTTTAACATGATAGAAGCAGATAATGCTAATTCATGGTTACCTAAGATACATACCCCTTCTTTTCAGTTCTTCAGTGGCATCCCGTTACAAACTTGAAATTGTCCATAGTGAGAATATTTACACCAGGGGAATTGGCAAACACTACATATCATATCAGGTTATGTGTGTATGCATGCTTATCTCTCTATATATGTATTATGGATGTTAATATGCCTGTGCATATTAACATGTATATGTGCACATGTATATGTGTGTGTGTGTTTACATGCCACAGCACATAAGTAGAGGTCAAAGGACAATTTGTAGGGGTTGGTTTTTCTCTTTTCACCATGTAGGTTTAGAGGATAAATTTCAGGTTGCCAGGCTTGGCAGCAAGCGCCTTCATCTACTGAGCCATCTCACCCCATTCCTCTTTATCTTTGGATTTGAACTCAAGGTCTTCAAGCTTGTGAAGTCGACCCATATCAGGATTTCATTTTTTCTTGTAATTACGTCTATTTCTATGTCTGGATGGGCATATGCCACAACACAGGTATGTCTGTCAGAGGGCAACTTAAAGAGTTGGTTCTCTCCTATTACCCTGGGTGTCCTAGGAATTGAACTCATGGTATGAGGCTTAGAGGCAAGAACTTTGTCTGCTGTGCTACCTAATTAGCAGGCACATCAAGACTTTTATCTCTCTAAGAGCAGGTGGCTAAATAGTGACCAGTACAGAGATGATATCTACTGCATTTTAGGTGTCCCCAAAGCACTCACAAATGTTCTATGTCAAGGGCTCAGGACCCCCATCTCTTCTTTTCTTCATATAACCCTGGTAAATTATCTTAAGCCTATGTGATCAGGAGCCAGGTGCATAGACCAGACAAAGATGGAGTCCCACCAAACGTACCTGCTCTTCATCACTGTCAACGATGACTAGTTGAGCCTTCACTTCTTTGCAGGCTGAGACGGCATCATTCCAGTTCCTCTGGGACTTGGAGAAGAAGTAACAATTTCCTAGGAGGAATGTCCAGTCCCAGGGGCAGAGTCGACACAGGCGGACTGTTGGGGAAGTGAGTTAGGATGCCTCTGATCTTGTGCCTGGTTAGCCTTCAAACTCTCCAGAGTCAGGACCTTCCCTTGACACAGACAGCATCCCAGGGAACCATTTATTTTCTGCTTTCTATACCCCTTTGAAACTCTAGGGGGAACTCAGGAGTCCTAGCTCCACTTCCTCTAGACTGGAAGAAGTAGGGGATAAAGTTCAGAACAGGGGATGGGAGATGAGCTTATGGCATTTATGAACACTGAGTTCCTGAAGTGTGCACAACTATGAACACTCAGTGTTCACTGTGTGTGCACAGCCCTCGTTAACATTGAGTGCCTGCTGTTTGCACAGCCCCTATAAATACCAATTGCTATCCTTGCTGCTACATCATAGACCCAATTTAGAGGAGGGAACTGAGATTCAACGATGTCTGAGAACTCAAAGAATTTGACCCAAAGTAATGGCTGCCTGAGCCTCCTGAGGCCTCTGGTTTCTGTTCACTCACAGAGTTCAGTCTTCATCTGTACCAGCTGTTGGTAGATCTTCTCCTGCTTAGAATCATCCTCTACTGGGAAGCTGGGGATCTTGGAAACTGGGCCAAGAAAAAAAGATGGGGAACTGCAGCTATTAAACAGCTACTGAGTACACTGAGTTGAACTACACCCCCAGGGACATGTCATTTCTCTTTTGAGATGGAGCTCACCCTGTTGTCAAAACCTCTCAAACTCCTAGGCAAAAGGATACAACATCCCTTGGCCTCCCGAGAAGCTTGGATTTCAGGCAAGTGCTACAACCCAGGGTCAGGGACAGTTTTTCCCTATAAAGATTCAGAGACCTAACACTCAGGAGTCTTGCCTCCACTTCCTCTCCTGTGTGGTGAGAAATAGAGGCTTAGAGCTCAGAACAGAGGCCAGTAGACTGACTTAACTGAGTGCCTAACATGTGCATGTTACTTATGAATATTGAGTTCCTACTCTGTGCATAACTTCAAGAACACTGTGTGATGACTCTGTGTACAGTCCCTGTGATCACTGACTGCCTACTATGTGCACAAATTGGGTGAAAATGGAGTCACTACTGTGCTCATAGCACAGTTGACATGATTGCATCTAGAATGAACCAAGAGACACACCTTAGGGCAGGGCTATGAGGGTATTTCTAGAAAGACTAACAAAGTAAGGAACACCTGCCAGTGTTGGCCCAGATACAAAGAAGCTGAGGGGAAAGCAGGAATGCTGTCTGTCCATCTTACCTTCTAACCTATTGCTGCCTCTGGTGCATCTATCCTCTGCTGATGTTGATCCTTACACCTTCAGCTTTTCATTGTGGCCTGATGATCTGTGCTTTCCAGGAATCCTCCAGGCCCCAGATCAGGACTCTTGAGGCATCCAGACTCAAGGACTGAGCATCTACCATGTTCTCATCCTCTGCAGCATGTAGACAGCTACTGTGGACTTGTTAGACCATATTGTGTAAACTAATCTAGTAGAGCCTTTTGAAAAATATTCATTTTATAGAATTTGTTCTCACAGAGAACCGGATGAATACAGGCTTTGTAAATGTTGAGTGCCTACTGTGTATATGGGCCCTATGAACACATAGTACCTACTGTGTGCATGGCCCTGTGAACATTGAGTACCTACTGTATGCATGGTGCTTATAAACACCAAGTACCTAATGTGTGTATGGTCCCTATCAACACTGAATGCCTACTGGGTGCCTGCCTCTGTAAACACTAAGTGCCGTCCTTGCTGTCACTTGTGGCCTCAATTCACAGATGAAGAAACTGAGGCATAAATAAGTCCGATGACTCAAGAAAATTGACCCCTATAGTGACTGGAAGTCTCAGAACCTCTGGTTTCTGATCACTCACGAAGTTCAGCCTTCAACTGCGTCAGTTGCTCAGAGATCTTCTCATGCATAGACTCGTTCTGCCCCTGGAAGATGGGAATCCTGGATACTGTGCCAAGAAAAACGAAGAGAAAAGTAAAGAACTGCCATTATTAAATAGCTACTACATACCATTGCCTATCCCTGGGAGATCTCACGTCATATTTTATGAACCGCACTGTGTCACAGTTTGTTACAAATTCGGGCTCAAATAAGCATCCCCTTTCCAGTTCCCGAGTGGCTAGGACTGCAGGCACAGGTTGCCACCCCAGTTTCTGGGATGGTTTCTGATTGATGCCATGTTTGCTCTCTTGGAGACTGGGGAAGTCAACATTCAGAAGGGGTCTGATCCTGGAGCTGGGGTTGGGGGTTAGAATGAGCCCACACTTGAATGAATAACTATGTTCTTTTTCTCTTCAACCTTCAGGCCCTCCAGAGAGAAGGTCCTCCCTTGACACAGCACACTGGAGAACTACTCCCTACTCTGCTTCCTAAATCCCTCCCCAACCCCAGGAAAGCCCAGGAGTTCCTGTCCACTCCTCTGATAGGAATATATATATATATATATATATATATATATATATATATATATATATATGTGTGTGTGTGTGTGTGTGTGTGTGTGTGTGTGTGTGTGTGTGTGTGTGTGTTTAATATTTAAATATATATATGTGTGTGTGTGTTTAAATATATATATATATATATATATATATATATATATATATATATATATATTTTACACTGTACATATGACCACTGTAAACATTAGATGCTTGAGGTATGTATGCATGGTCCTTTGGAGCACTGAGTGCCTATCCTGCGAACAGCCCCTGGGGATGTGAGTTCCTACTGTGTGTACAGTCCCTGTAAGGAGCAAATATCATCCTTGCTGTTACTTTGTGTTTTCAATTTACAGACGAAGAAACCGAGGCTTAAAGAGGTCGGATGGCTCAAAACTGGCCCCTACAGACCCAACAGCTGGGACTGCTGCTTCGTCACTCACATAGTTCAGCCTTCAGCTGCATCAGTTGCTCAGTGATCTTCACCTGCACAGACTCATTCTGCCCTTGGGAGCTGGGGATCCTGGATGCTGTGTCAAGAAAAACAAAGTGCCATTATTAAATATCTACCATGTATCACTGGTCTCAAAAAAAAAAAAACCATTTATTTATTGTATGTGGGTCCAGGGGGCATACATGTTTGTGTGAATGGAGGTCAGAGGAAAACTTGTAGGAGTCTCTCCTCCTGCCATGTGAGTTCAAGGGATTGAATTCAGGTCACTAGGCTTGGAAGCAAGCACTTTTGTCTGCTAAGCTATCTCACTGGCTCATGTGTCATTTTACTTTTTTAGACAAATTTCAGTTGGCATCTATGCTGCTCTCAAACTCCTGCACATAAGTGGTTATCCCTCCCTCAGCTTCCCCAGTAGCTCAGACTACAGGTGGGCGCTGCCATTCCAGCATCTAGGACAGTTTCTGATTGATGTTTTGTTTTATCTCCTTTGAAGACTGGGAAACAGAACACTGAGAAGAGCATCTAATCCCAGGGGAGGCAGGTCAGGATAACCCCACCCTTGCATGATTATGTCCATTGTCTACTTAATCTCAGGCCCTCCAGGGTGACAAAGCATCCTAGGGAAACATTCCCCTCTTCACTTCCCAACACCTCCCACCCACAACCCGAACCGCAGGAGTCCCAAGTATTACCCTCTAGACTGGGAGAATTTGATGCCTAGCAATCAGAACAGAGCCCAAGAGAACTGTTTAATTGAGTAATAACTGTGTGTGTGTGTGTGCTTTGTGAATATTACATGTGTTTATGGTCCCAGTGAATATGTAGTGTCTGCTGCATGCACAGTACATGTTGTGTGCCAAGTATGTGCATGTCTTCTGGGAACACTGAATGTCTACTGTGTATATGACCCTTGTGGATATTGAGTACTTACTATGAACATACCCCTTGTAGACACTCAGAACCTACTGTGTACACAATCCATATTAATACCAAGTACCATTTTTTGTTGTTATTGTTAATCTTGTGGTCTGAATTCACAGACTTGAGAAAACTGAGGATCTAAGAGATCTGACAATTTAGGAAAATTGACCCCTTTCCCTAGAGCCCTCCTGAGTCCATTATACTTCCGGGCGTTGGTCACTCACTAAGCTCATCTGTCAGCTGGGTCAGTTCCTGGAGGATCTTCTCTTGTTCCTTCTGCCTCTGGGTGTTTGGGGTTTTGGAGACTGTGAGAAAGGGGAAAAAAGAACTCCATTATTAAATACTTCCTGTATGTCAAGTCCTGCACTCAGATATACTGTCAACTTTTCATTTTTTTTTTAAGATAGGTTTCATTATGTTGTCAAGGCTTCTATCATATTCTTTGGCACAAAAGATCATTGTGCCTCAGCTTCCCCAGTAGCTGGGACTATAGGCACATGGCAGCACTCCAGAGTCTGAGGCAGTTTCTCATTAATATCTTCCTTAATTCTGTTTGAAGATTAAAAAACCTGCCACTCAGAAGAAGCTGAGCCATAAGGAGAAATGAATCCAGGATCCACCCATGCCTGTTTTCTCATTCTGTCCTACACCAGAAACAGGGACATCCTTTAAAGATATGCCATCCACCTGCACGGTCCATTTCCCTCCCAGACCTAAAATGGCCCTAGGTGAAGGTCCTGCAAGAGCTAAGCCCTTCCTTGTGCCTGACCTTGGAAAAGAATGATCAGCAGGATCCCAGCCAAGAACAGGAAGGAGAGCAGCTGAAGGACCAAGGGGACTTGGCTGTGTCCCGAGCATCCTTCGAGGGAAAAAGTGGACTTTTTAGTAGCCTGGTTCCAGAGCAGCATCCCCCTTCCACCTGGCATGTGACTCTAGACTCAGATTCTATCTTCCCATGGACCATGATTTTGTTCCCTGGCCTCAATCTCCTCACAGCTTGTGATTTTCTGCTCTATCCTCCATCTACCCACACCCTCAGTTCCCAACCCCAGCTTCCACTTCTCCAGGACTCTTAATTCCTTGTGTCACCCTCCATCTCTCCAGGACCCTCAATTCCCTGTCCCAACTTCCACAGTACTATAACCCAAGTTTTCATGTCCTATCCTTCCCCTTCCCATGGTCCACAATTTACTTCCCTAGCCTCCTCCTTCCACAGCCTGTGATGTCTCCCCTAGCCATCTACCCCAGCCTTCCCAGTGGCCCTCCATTCTTTATCCAGCCTCTATCTTTCCAAGAAGAGGAAGTTCAGAGTCCTAGCCTTCAACTCCCACTTTGAGGAGGGTTGTCCACTTTTCCTCAGCCCCCCACCATGTTGTACCTGCCAAACTCCTGATTCCAGAATTTGGTCGTAGTCTGGAGCTTTTAATAGAATACCTGCTGCCGCTGACCATCAACTCATTATCCTCTGAGGGAAGAGAGCACCAGTCAAGCCTGGGCAGGCTCAGCTCTGAGCAGATCCCTCTGACTTCCCTCACCATGCCCCCAGAATCCCAGCCCAGCCTCACCCATGGAACTAAGAGGCTGCATCCTGGCTTCTGTGGAGTCACTCATGGTTGCCGCTGTCCCCTGGTGCATGGAAATGCTGGAGACTACAGCTTTTATCCCCTGATGTTCTCTAAATGTCCTTTCACTACGGAAGGGGAAAAAGGAAGCCCATGTATTGCGGAAGAGCCTAGGAGAGGGGCTGCACCTTTGACACAGCCTATCTTGTGCCAGATAAATCAAGATTTAGTTTTTTGTTTGTTTGTTTGTTTTTTAAGGAAGGATTTTGGAATTTTGTAGCAGAAAAAACTGGTGTGTTCATAGTGTGACCAAATTATGGGTGTCATTTCAAAGCCAATACAATAAATCTACTTTGTTATGCCCTTTTCATCTATGCTGAATGTAGGAGAACAATATCCCATCTTCCCAGTTCCTCTGCCCTTCTGACTCCAGACTATCTTTCTTTGCTATGTCCTGATCAGTGGGTATTTCTGCTGACTTTGCTGTTCTCATGCACCTGTCTATTGAGTACCTGTGGTCAGGATTTCTGACTGCTGGGTGGAAACATTCCTCAAACCTCGTTGCACTGTGGTAGGTGGGAAACTGCAAAGCCAGATTAGGCAACTGTCTAATAATATTCAGACAGCTGGTTCAAAGTGAAGCTGAGAATTGAACGTGGGTAATCTGCTTCTATGTTGTAAACCAAGGAGAATCAGATAGTTCCAAGGAGGAAATGAAAAGCTCCCTAGCTATATCAGAATTGTAGAATTTTGGGAAAACAAACCAAGCTGGCAAGGTGGTTCATTGGGTAAAGTGCTTACTGCACAAGCATGAGTTCAAATCCCAGCACCCAGGTAAAAAGCCAGACGTGGCAACACTCACCTGTAACTCCAGTGCTTTTTTTTTTGAGGCAAAACTTGAAATTACAGCAAAGTTAGAGGAGGGTCAGAGTAACTTTGCAACATTTAACAGAACACTGTAGTTATTTCTGTTGGTAAACCAGGCGCCACCTAGCCCACCTTTAGTGACTTACCCCATCACTAACCTCCAAATTTGACGTTTCTACTGTTGCCATGAGTACTGTGTTCTTCCTATTTGAATGTGCTATATCCCTTTAAAAAGATCCTGCCATCATGGCCTGCTGTCTGTCGGTCGGTCTGTCTGTCTGTCTGTCTGTCTGTCTGTCTGTCTCTTGTCCCCACTCATAGATGGGCTTTACCTCACTTCCAATAAAACTCTTGTGTGAGATTTATTATGTGGTGTGATTTCTGAGGCCCCATCTACCAACATACTCTTCCAGCTGCTAAACCCTAACAATTTCAGACACAGAATGGCAATTAATTTTTATTGATAGCATTTTCTGTTATTTTAGTTCATGTTTAGTTTGTATAAATATTTCTTTGACTAATGCATCTGGACCATGATCAGGGTTATGGGAATCCCAAATATGTTACCAAAGTAGGCATGGCTGTTGAAGGTAGAAGGCTGGAAAGTATCTAGGCAGATACAAAATGCAATCGGGATAAGACAGCATCTTAAGTGAGAGCCAAAGTTATGTTTTTAAGTTTTAATTACTGTGCCTAAGAGATCTGTAATACAAAAATACCTCTAATTTGTTAGCTCCTTCCCTAAGGACAGATACTTTTTGAGATGCTGGAGGCCGCTGTTCATATAAGGTATCAATTGACCCACAAATTTCTACTTCCCTAAACAAGTTTGGTTGACCAAACTGTACCAGATGCTTTTAGTCACATGTAGGCAGGAATTATGTAGGCAAGAAGTACATTAGGACGTATGCTTGTCCTTGATTGGATAAGGTGGAAATATATAGCCTTGTGGGTTTGCCTTTATAAGCACCTGGCCAGTGTAGCTTGTGGTCCGTCTCTGGGAGTCCCAGATATGTATCTAGCTGGGGTGCATCTTCCTAGCCAGAATATAATAAAGCTTGCTTTAAATTTGGCTCAAAACTTGTTGTGATGGGTTTTCTTGCCTGGTGGGATTAACACTTAGTCATTTCTATCTAAAACTGTAATTTCCCATGTTTATATCTCTGAATAGTCCCGTTTGAATATTCGTGTTTATGAAGAATGTTCTCTCACTCAACTAAAGGTTTTGCTGAGAGGTGAACTTCTCTCTCAGGCCCAATGGGGCCATAAGAAAGTTAACAAAAGATATAAATGTGAGGTGATAAGATAAGCCAGACATGTTTACCTAATAAAAGTGTCAAGCTATTGTAGAGAGGATAAATTAGATAAATAAAGATGAGGACAACACCATAAAAGATTGAAGCCAACTCAGGGAAGGTCTGAATACATCACATGCAAAGATAATGTACTTAATGCTGAAAATTTAAAAAATGTTCCTGTGGCTATACGCTGACTTAAAGTGGTATGTTGAGTCATTCCTGTCTTGGCTAACTTTGTTAAGCTTTTGCTATGTGGAGAAACTGAGTCATGTAAGTACTGAGGTAAATATTAACTGTGCACCTTTTTATTTTCATAGATGTCTCTGTATGAGAAGCAATCCTACTCTTCTGTCCTTTAATTGTATCCTCTGTGCTAAAGTGCGCCATAGACAGATCTGTTAAATTGATTTAGTCTTTGCTAAAGTATACCATGAAGGGGTCAGGAGATTGAGGTGTCCAGATTCCATATGAACTTCGTGCGTGGTTTAAAACCTATTTTACTACTAAAAAAGGTTCAATTCAAAAATTATAGGTTTTAAATTTTTGTAATTTAATTTTATTTATTTATTCACTTTACATCTCGCTCACTGCCTCCCTCCAGGTCACCCCACACACATAATTATTCGCCCCACTTCCTCTCTTTCTCCTCTGATTGGGTGGGGGCTCCCCTGGCTATCCCCCACCCCTACCCTCAGCCCTGGCACTTCAAGTTTCTGCAAGGCACTTCTTCTCCCACTGAGACCAGCCAAGGCAGCCCAGCAAGAAGAACATATCCCATGTCCAGGCAACAGCTCAAAATCTTAACAGGGATACATTTCCATAGTTTAAACATTCTAATCTTGTGAGAGCTGCTAATATATTGTAAACTGTTGAAACAAAGTTAATTAAGTCATAAAAGTAAATAATCAGCAGTCGCTTCTGTCCTTAATGCCCTTAATGCCTCAGAGTTATGTTTGCAGCCATGTTTAGTGCAAATGGAACTTATTTACCAGGACAGGATTGGAGATAGAGATCAAGTTATATCTCCTTTTATATAGTCATTCTGGATATGTTGTTTAAGTTAGGCCTAAAGTAGGTTAACTCAAAACAAGTTTAAATGTAAAATTAAAGTTTGTTTGATATAAAGTAATATTTAAAGTCAGGTATATAAAAAAGCTAGTTATAGAGAATTCAATATTTAAGTAAAATGGGATACGTTTACAATACATTTACACGGCAGGACATCTCTTGACTCAAGTAGTACCTTTTCCCTCAAATGGGACACAGATCCTATCAGAGTAAATTTGCATATAAGATAAGGATGCACAGGGACATAAGAGTGGCCAGAGCCTGCTGCTCTGTCTTCTGCTGTGTATACCTGATCAGGAAAACCTCCTCCATATTTATAGGGAAGATATATTATTCCTCGTATCTCACTTGGTAGGGGTATAAATTCTCTAACCCAGTACTCACATCTTAAGTTACAGAGACAAATAACAATTATGTTGCCCTCAGTGTCTCCCAGACTGACACATGAAGATACTGTGAACAGGGAAATCTTGTACCTGAGCCTGTCACACAACTCGTATGTGACCTCTACACTAGTTCAATCAGCCATACCCTTTCCTCTGGCTTTCCATTCTCCTCCTCTTAACAAAGCCAGTCCCAGACTGAGACTGATATCTGATTCTGCTGGGAGTTCTCAGGAGAGCTTTAGATAACGAAAGTCACAAGTCCACTGAGTGAGACTTGAGTGGAATTGTTTATTGCTCCGTTACTGTTGCTTTACCTGGGGTGAATAAAAGTCACACAAGTCTCCCAAGCCTACTGCCATTCTCTATTGTCGCTACTACTACTACTACTACTACTACTACTACTACTACTACATTATTGCTGTGTTGGGGATGCCACGCCATAGACCCATCTTGATGCATTCCCTACCCCAGACTGCCATTCTTACTCTATCCTTATTCAGAGTCCAGGCTCCTGAGTGACAGAGGAGACAAAGCTTGATGCACTGACTGAGATGAAAGGTTGTTTCTCCACACACATACATCCTGAACAAACAACCAGTCTTTAGCTTGTTTTTTTTTGGTAATTTCTTATACATATACATTGTATTTAGATCATACTCATACTTCTATCTCTCCTGACAATCCTTCCTGAACTCTCATTTTCCTCTCAATTTTATCTCCTCCTGTCCTTTTTATAACCCACTGACAGTTGAAGTTGACTAGATGACTGGGCATGGCCCCGTAATATCAGTGCTGGGGTGGGACTGAAGACAGGAGGATGGTTGGGCATCCCTGCATGCCAGCCTAGCTGAAAAAGAGCTGATCTACATTCATCCAGAGGAGACTTTGGTTCAAAGGAATAAAGCAGGCAGTGGTAGAGGAGGACACGTGACTTCTGGTCTCACATAGATGTTCATGGGCGTGTGCACCTGCACACATGCAGGTACACATACATCACCTTTCACATGCACAAACAGAAACCATAGTGAGTCTCATTCATATTTCAAAAATGTTATCAGCATTCTCCTTGAAATCAGGAAGAAGAATAAAGAGAAACTCACAGATGGGAGAAAACGCTTACACATCATGAGTTCTGTAAAGACCCATAACCTCAGGCTAGGACATTGCTTAGCTGGTAAAGTGTTTGCCACGTGAGCATGAGGAGCCAAGTCCGGTCCTCAGCACTCGTGAGAAAAACCAGGCATGCCAGTGCATGCTTTTAATCCAAGACCTGGGAAGGCAGAGACAGGAGGATCCCTGGGGCAGTCTGACCAGCCAGCTTAGTGTGTATAACAAGCTCCAGGTTCATACAAGATGCTGGATCTTCATTAAGTTTCCTGTTGCTGTGATAAACAACTCAAACAAAAACATTTTAAGGGGACAGTGTCTATTTAGCTTACAATATCATGTTGTAGTCCATTATTGTAGGAACTTGAAACAACTGGTCATAGACATATCTTTGCTTCTGTGCTCACATACAGATCAGAATCTTCTTACTTCAAAAAACATACCCTCATAGACATGCCCCATAGACCTGCCTCTTAATTGACTGGAGATCCTGTTAGCTGACAACCAAACATAACCATCACATATACAATGGAATATTATCCCTATTAATTAATTTATTGACTCACTTTACATCCTGATTGCAACCCCTTGCTCTCACATTCACACATTCCCTCCCCCTATACTCCCTCTCCTTCTCTGAGAAGGGGGAGACCCTCCTGAATACCAACCTTCCCTGGCATATCACGTCACTGTGGGACTGGGCTTATCCTCTCCCTTTGTGGCCAGATATGGTAGCCCAGTTAGGAGAACAGGATCCACAAGTAGGAGACAGAGTCAGCCCCCCCCCTCACCCCCCACTGCCATGTTCTAGTTGTTAGGGGATCTGTGTGAAGACCAAACTGCATATCTGCTATGTATTTGCATGTGTGTGTGGGGGGGGCGTGGACTAGATCCAGTCCACAATGGAATATTATTTAGGGGTGAATAAGAAAAAAAAGGTATGATAGACTCCTCACTGTGGGCCTTAGGGATATTATGCCAAGTAAAACAAGCTAGCTGTGGAAAGAAAGGTGTTGCAGAATTTTGTTTGCAGGAGGACCCTGAAGTGGTCGCTTTAACAGAGACATGAAAGGGAATGGAGATTTCCAGGGGGCTGTATGACATCTTGCTTAACTGGTACAGGCTTAATTTTGTTCTGATGAGGCTATAGAAACAGATAGGGCAGGGACCCACATGGAACAGCTCCCAGAATGTCTTTGCTGGGGGCCAGGAATAACAGAAGTTCCTTCCTGTCCTTCACCCTTGTCTGGAGGCCGTGAGGACATGACTGAGACTCAGAAGTGCCTAACGCCTCATGGGTGGTCCACCTGGACTGACCAGTTTACCCTCTCCTTATGCCCGGCTCCAGCTTCTGTCATATGTCCTTTAAAAGGCCCTCTACCTAGCAGTTCAACAGTACCCTATTTCTGGGAATTCCCTCCTGCTACACAGTAGCCCCATCTATACTGTCTGTTAAGTTCCAATCTGTGACTCAAATTCACATTTTAAAAGGCCTTAAACGGTGGCACTCCAAGTGCTGAGGAGGCAGAGACAGGAGGATTACTGGGATTCTTAGCAAAATTGGCCAGTATCAACAAGGTAAAAATGAAAAACACAAGATAGACAGACAGACAGACACACACACACACACAGAGTGAGGGAAGAGAGGGAGGGAGGGAGAGAGGGAGGGAGAGAGGGAAAGAGGAAGGGAAGGAGAGAGGGAGGGAGAGAGGGAGGGAGGGAGAGAGGGAAATAGGAAGGGAGGGAGAGAGGGAGGGAGGGAGAGAGAGAGAGAGAGAGAGAGAGAGAGAGAGAGAGAGAGAGAGAGAGAGAGAGAGAGAACAAATCAGGAAACAGCTGCAGTTAAGATCTTCCTGTTCACAGAGGAAGGAACTGACAAGCATAGACTGTAAGTTAAGTTCAGTCACCCTACAGGGTCATTTTGCCAACAGGTGTTACAGATAGATGATGTATCATTTTTCAGTGCAGGACATAGCAGACTTTTTGCAGATCCAGTATTTCTTAATTGTACATGGGGCATCGTTCCAGCCATCGCCTCTGAATTCAGCACAGTCTTCTTCCTGATCATTGTTGGGTTCTCCTTTGTTCCAATATTTCATGAAACTGTAAAACCAATTGAGATGGTTTGAATTATAATGGCTCCCATAGGTTCATATATTTGAATGCTTGGTCTCAGCAACTGTTTGGGAAGGATTAGGAGGTGTGGAATTATTGGAGGGGGTGTGTTATGTGGCATGGGCTTTGCAGTTTTAAAAGGCCACACCATTCCTAGCTAGCTCTCTGTCTTGTGCTTGTAGATTAAGATGTGAACTCTTAGCTACTTCTCCAGCACTATGCCTGCTTTCCTGCTGCCATGTTCCCTGCCATGATGGTCATGAATAACTGTCTGGAACCATAAGCACCAGTTAGATGCAATTTACTACACTGACTGTCTAGTGAGCATCAGATCTGCTGTTTCTGCCTACCCAGTGCTGAGAATACAAGCACAGGCCAAAACACTTGGCTTTCTTATGTGGGTTCAGGGGATGGAATCAGGTCTTCATGCTTGCACCATATGAGGGTTAGTTTTCACTGTCAACACAATTTAGAGTCACCTGGAAAGACAGTCTTAGGGATTGTCTACGTTGGGTTGGCCTGTGGGTGTGTCTGTGGAGGATTTTCTTAGTTATGTTAAGAGATCTGGGAAAACCCACAGTAAACATCATCACTGCCTAGGCAAGGGACCCTGAGTTGTGTAAGAGCAGAGAAATCCAACATGTGAGTGAGCACAGAGGCACCCATTTCTCTCTGCTCTGTTGACTGTGGATGTGATGTTCCTGGTGCCTCAACTTTCCCAAGATCCCAGTTTGTAACCTGGAATTATGAAAGGTGAACTAAACCCTTTTCTCCCATAACTTGCTTTCAACCAGGGTATTTTATGAGAGCAACAGAAATGAAACTAGAACTCAATCACAACAAGCAATTTACCAACTCAGCCATTACCCACCCCCTCAGCCATGTTTCTATCATTGAAACGGCATGCTTTCACATCTGCCCTGCATGTATTACAGCGGACATGGCTGGCCTGTTCTGGGGTCGATGATGTAGCCAAGTCCTTTGACCTTGACCCATGATCCTTCTGGCCTTCGGTGACTGAGGGAGGTCATCTTACTGAGAGTATCTTCTTCAACTATAACTAACCAACTCAGATTCCACAGACTTAACCACCTTCATTCCCAAGATTTTGTACTTTTAGCCACTATATACTTATCCAGTGCCAAAAACCACAGTGTCAGGAATAGCATCCACATCCCAGAAGCCCAAGGATATGCCATACTGGCTATTCCTAAACCTGGAATACAGTTATAGTCATCTATTCCCATGGGCACCAGAATAAGAGTTCAACCCCCACCACCATCCCCACCCTGACCACACAGCTTTTGACAAGACCAGGTACTTCCTTCTGTGATGTCTATGACATGATGTCTGTTCCTGCATTTGAGATCTGTGAGTATAACAAGTAACATTTCCCATGGCAACAAGAAATTTTACTACCAGTGATGGTTTATACTAATTGTTAACTTGATAGAATCTAGAATCATCTAGGAGACATGTCTGCACCTCTGTAAGAGAGTTTCTAGGTTGGCTTATAGAGGTAGGAAGATCCAGCCTTACTGTTGACAACACTTTTCCATGGACTAGGGTCTAGGTTTATAAAAAAGATAAAATAGTGATCTGGAAAGATTGCTTAATAGATAAAGTGTTTGCTACACAGGTATGAGGATCTGTGTTTAGATCCCCATACCCATCTAGCAGCTGTGTGCTTATTACCCCAGCATTATAGGGTACAGAGATAAAAGGGTCCCTGAGCTTGCGGGTCAGCCAGCCTATCTCAGTAGCAAACTCCAGGTTCCATGAGGAACTCTGTCTCAAACTGTAAGGTAGAATATGATCTGCAAAAATAATAGAGGTTGGCTTCTGCACCAATTCTCACACATGTGCACATATACCAACTCCATACATGTATACATGCACTCACCCCATACATGTTCACATGCACCCACCCTCACACATGTACATATGCACCTACCTCATACATGTACACATGTACTCACCCCACACATGTACACATGCACCCACCCTCACACATGTACACATGCACTCACCCTCATACATGTATACATGCACTCACCCCACACGTGTACACATGCACCCACACTCACATATATACACATGCACCCACTCTCACACATGTACACACCCACTCACCCCATACATGTACACATTCACTCACCCACATACATGTTCACATGTGCCCACCACATACATGTACACATGAATTCACCCCATACATGTATACATGTACTCACCCCCACACATGTACACATGCACTCACCCTCACACATGTACACATGCACCTACCCCATACATGTACACATGTACTCCCACACACACATGTACACCACCCTCACATATGTACACATGCACCCACCCTCATACATATACACATGCACCCATCCTCACATATGTACACATGCACCCACCCCATACATGTGCAATGTACTCACCCCATACTTATGCAATGCACTCATTCCACATATGTGCACATGTACCCACCCCCCACATATGCATACACCCCACATGTATACACACACAGTAGATAAAGTAGACTGGATCTGTTTCATTCTGCTTGTTTGTTTTTAAAGCATTCATTTCTCTTCCTCTGCTTCCTGAGTATGGATGCAGTGTAACTAGTTTCCTCAAGCCTTTGCCAGCATGCCTTTGTCATCATGGATTGTGCCCTCAAACTGTGAGCCAAATTAATCATTCCTTACATTGATTTTATCAGTGATTTAGTTACAGCAACAAGAATATAATATTACATAGATTTTCTGTTAATATACTACATTTATATGACTCCTGTAGGTTGCAAGTCCCTCCTCCATCTCTGACTGTGGATTTCTATGCACTTGGCATCTATCTTATCAGCATATGGTTATGAAGAGCTCCTTCCTCCATGAGTAAATGCCTTTTATGCCTAGAGGGCTAGGGTAGAGAGACACATCTAAAGAAGAACTCTGGCCAGCATTTGCTAATACCACCTATTGAGGTTTGAGTGTGATATGTCTTCCATAGGCTCAGTGTTTGAACACCGGGTTCCTAGCTGGCACTGATTGAGAAGGCTATGGAACCTATGGGCACTGGAGGAAGCTGATCACTGGGGTGGGCCTTAAGCTTTATAGCCTGGCCTACTTGTATACTCTCTGCTTCCTGACTGCTGTTGCCATGTGACCCACTACCTCAGCTCCTGCTGCTGTGCCATCCCCACCATAAAGAGTTAAGTCTCCTGGATCTGTGAACCAGGTAAATAATTTCTTCCTTAAGTTATTTTTGTCACAGTAGCAGAAGTAAGTAACACATCATCCAGTGCCATAGGCTGCTCCCCTTCCCCTGGATCTACCTGAACAGCAGATGTGAGCCATCCACCCAGTGCCATGTGCCTTCATGCTTCAGGTCTGACAGGCCCATCCAGGCATAGCCTTTCTCTTTAGAAGTCTGCTGCAGGAAGCTCTGGAGGGGCAGAGAAAAAGTCAGGTGGAGGCTACATACCTTGTATTCCATCCTGCCCTAACTCTTAGCAGGAAGTTCTGCTTGCAGTCTGATATTCAGCTTTCCAGGGTATCACGAGGTCTCATGGCTTCCACATCTGTATCCTGTTTGCTCTGAACCTCCTTTCATGACATATGGTAATATTGCCTATCTGTCTGCCTTATGAGGGGGTCTGAGCATGGCCAGATGGATTAATTCACCACTGGGTACAAATGCCGAAGCCGGATTGTACCAGTTCTTCATTTTTGAACACACACTGGACCTCCTTTGAGCTCTGCATTGAGGGATGTCCCATTGGTAACTTGAATTTCAGGGTGGCAACATTTACATGAGGGGAGTTGGCAAATGCTAGATATTGGACTTTTAAAAAAGCCCAATAAAGAAAGTCATTCAGTGCTTTCCAGTGTGCCAACAGAAACCATTTACATTTTGTATGTTATCTAAGGCACCAACTCATGTTCAGATGCTGTATAACAGTGGTGGCAGCGGCGGTGCTGGTGGTGTTAGTGGTGGTGGTGGTGGGGGTAATGAAACACTGTGCTTGGGATCTTTTTATTTCTACTCTTCTTTTCATGCGGAGTAAGTAGTACTCATCCACAACCCAACTAGCAAACTGTGTCTCCTCAGATGCCTGTGGCCAGGTTCATGTACCAGAACAGTTTGGATCCCTCCAGGTGTACCTGTTCATCATCACTTTTGATGACCACTAGTTGGGCGTCCAGTTTTCTGCAGGCAGTGACAGCGTCATTCCAGTTCTGTTGGAACTTGGAGAAGAAGTAGCAGTTTCCTTGGAAGACTGTCCAGTCCCAGGGGCACGGGCGGCACAGGCGGTCTGTGGGGGAGGTGGGTCAGGATGGTCATGTACTTTAGATGTTCATATTTCTGTGCCTGCCTAGCCCTCAACCCTAGCCGTAGTTCCTGAGACATAGCATCCCAGGAAGTCATTCCTTTCTCTCCTCCCTGAGAGGGTACCTCATACCATGAGAACCCAGAAGTCCTGGCCCACCTCCTCAAGACTGGAAGAAGTATGAACTTAGAATTCAAAATAGATCTTTGCCGTTTGGCTAACCAAGTGTCAACCATGTGCACAGTTCTCTATGAATACCAACTTCTGATGGCCCTTATTTCAACCAACCAGTCAATTAATTAATTAGTTAATTAATTGATTTGTGTGTGTGTGTGTGTGTGTGTGTGTGTGTGTGTGTGTGTGTAGTTATGCCCATGCCATAGCATATATATGGAGGTCAGATAATAACTTGAGAGAGTGGGTTCTCTCCTTCCATCTTGGGAGTTACAAGAAGCTAACTTAGATCTTAAGGCTTGATGGCAAGTGGTTGTAACTGCTGAGCCATCCAGCCCCTACATTGTTACCTTTACATAAAATTATCAAATCAAATGAGAAAAAAGTGGGGACTCAGAGCTCAGTAGCAGCAGAAGCCAACCCGTGTAACATGGAGATGCTCTGCCGAGTCCCTGGGGGCTCTTGCCATGAGTCACTCACTTATTTGAGGCTTCAGCTGGGTCACCTCCTGGTATACTTTCTCCTTCTTTGCATGTTCTTGTTCGTGGGAGTAGGCAACATTAGAGACTGTAACAAGAAAAGCAATCTGTAGTTATTAAGCATTTTTTATATGCCATGGCCTGAACTTGTCCACCAGGGGCATTAAAGAACAAAACAACGAGTATCATGTTTAATACCTCTTTTTAAAAACTGTAGGTAGGTGTGCATGAGCATGTATGTTTGTGGCTGTGGACAAGGTGTCACATACTGGAGGAGTCATGGGACTGACAGCTTTGGGTGTCAGTCCTCACCTTTCCCTTTGTTTGATATAGGGTTTCTTGTCCATCATTGTATATATGCCAGATTAGCTAGCCTGCAAGCTTCCAGGATTCTTTTGTCTCTGCTTACTATCTCATCATAGCTGGGGTTACAGAAACATGCCTGCCATTTCCTGCTTCACATATGTTCTGGGATCCAAACTCAGGTCCTTATGTTTCTTTGACAAATGATTATCCAATGAGCCATCTATCTAGGTGCTGGTTCAACCTCTTGAATATAAATAAATCTGATATTCAGAGAAGACTGAATGGTCAAGGTAAGAAGAACTAGGACCCTCTTCTACACCAGATGTGGGAAGGGCTCTATGAATTTTCTAAAAGTTCCTAGCCTTTAGCCTTCCTCTCTCATGGGCCTTGGTACCTAGCTGAAGGGTCTTACCGGGGAGGCTCCAACCCTCAGACCAGCCTGACCTTTGACAAGGATAGCCAGCAGGAGAATAGTAGAGAGTGTGAGGCAGAACAGCTGCAGCACAAAGGGGCCAAGACCGTGGCACAGATGCCCTGCAGAAGAGAAGGTGGAAGTTTATCACAGCACTGTCCCTGACCAGCTATGATCCATAGACAGCAGCATTAGCTCCCACCTCCCTGGCATCCATTTTGCCTGTATTCCAACCTTCACTTCTCTAGGACTCAAGATTTTTTTCTGACTTAACAATCCCATAGTTTTACAGTCCAGTCTTTATTTTTTATTCTTTCTAGGACCCAAGATTCCAAAACCTCAGTGGCTATGTCTCTCAAACCCTAGTACTTACATTCCTAGTACTTACTATCTCTGAGGAACAACTCATCATGTCCTCCTTCAGGACCCAGGACCTGGCCACTTTAGGTTTTAGCCTTAATCACCCCAGGACCCAGGAGTCTAGAGCCTCATACTTTTCCAGGATCCAGGACGATGAACATCTCTAGAACATAGTTCAGTCCTTCCAGACTCAACCACCCTAGGACTTAAGGTCCCAGCTTTTCAACCTTGAACATTTCAGGGCCCATTTTGAACTTCTGTCTCCCTATGACCCAGGAGTTCAATCTCCTAGATGTGGCCATCCAAGGAACCAGGAATCTAAACACTCGGCTTCTACTTTCAGAATATCAAGAATATAAGCACATAATCTCTTCTTAGTAGAGATGAGGAGTCTAACTTTAGCATCTACTTCTATGGGACCCAGTCTCCAACTCCACAGCACCCCTAGTGTTCTCTTCCCTAAGACTTTAGTTCAGTCCTCAGCCTCCATCCTCCACAGGACCCTCTTCCCTCACTCTTCTAGATCCAGACTTTTATTCCCCCCTCCCCAGGACAGAGAAAACTGAGGAAACCAGTCCCCTCCCACTCCTTTTACCTGCAATTTTCTTGAGGACATAGGGTGATTGAAATCTGTAGCCTTTGAGAGAGTATCTGGTGCCGCTGGGTATCAGGTTTTCCTCATCTGAATGGACAGAATGTCAACCAGATCCTTAGCAAACTAAGATACAAGCTGGCCCCTGCTGAAAACCCTCTCCAAGTCCCTAGAATCCAAGCCCAGCCTTACCCAGGGAGCCCAGTTGCTGTACTCTGTCTTCCTCGGAGTCAATCATCTTTCACGGCTGTCTCACTGTGCCAGAGACTGCTGGAGACAATGGCATCTATTTACCATCCACTGTTGCTCACTCCTTGAATCTATTCTGAGTCAGGAAGCAAAACAAGGAACTGTAAGATGTCAAAGGAAGATGATAGAAGGAAGTGGTAGAGCTCCTGTCACATCATTTCACACAACCAGCATTCCTGGAATGGATGAGCATGTAATGGCTCTACCGTTCCCAGAAACATGGTCCTCTCTGATCTGGTAATTCTGCTGTCTTGATCTGAAGGTATCATCACTTTTTGTCCATTTCTGCTGACTTGGGAGAGGCTGTTTGTGATCATCAGTTCCAACGAAGAACTTAACACGACCTAGAATCCCCTGGAAAGAGAGTCTCAGTGGAGGGTTGTCTACACTGGGTTGTCCTGTGGGCATGTCCTTCGGGGACTGTCTTAAGTTAACTGATGTGGGAAGACCCAGCTCATTATGAGACACACCATTCCCTAGGTAGGTGGTTCTGCACTAGGTAAGTGTAGAAAATAGAGTTGAGTGCAAACAAGCACGAATTCATCCCTTTCTGCTCTTGACTGTGGATGTGACTGGCTGTCTCATGTTGCCATGACTCCCCACAGTGATGGACTGATACCTGGAACTGTGAGTGATGAAGTTTTTAAGAGTGCCAGGACAAAGAAAGCCCTTAGTCACACTCACTGAGGACAGCTGGAAAATCCCGGTCACAGTCTTCAGGGGCTAGCTGATGACATTCTTAGCCTTTGGGTTGATAGAAGCTCAGGTCTTTTATGTACATCCCCAAATGATTTATGTATAGCCATGAAGACATTATGTTACACACATATATGATCTATACATGGAAAATTATTAGGCTAAAGATAGCTCCAGATAATTGACTCCTCACCTGTAACATTCCAACTCTCCACAAATCATTCAAATTCTAAGCAGTCCATCAGATTTATAAAATATTTAACTTGGTGTGGCTTTGTTTTTTTCTTCTCCTTTTATGGGAACTTGGGATCACACCAGTATCAGCAGGCACTCTGAATCAAAAGATCCCCCACCCCAAGGGGCTGGAGAGATGGCTCAGTGGTTAAAAGCACTGATTGCTCTTCCAGACGACCTGAGTTCAATTCCCAGCTACTATACGGTGGCTCACAACCATCTGTAATGGGATCTAATGTGCTCTTCTGGTGTGTCTGAAGACAGTGACAGTGTGTCCACATACAACAAACAAACAAACAAACAAACAAATAAATCTTAAATAAATAAATCTTAAATAAAGATCCAACCCCAAGTTGCCATGCCTGTCAATTGCTGTGCATTCTTAGTGCCCCAGAGACAGTTGGTGGAACCAGTTGCCTATTTGGCAGTTTCCTGTGCCTGGGCTGTAGTGTCTGAGCATCTCTGGTATGAGGAGACTTCAAACAGGCAGTCCCCGTGCTGAGCCAATAAGAGCAGCTGAAATGTGTCCCGCCTATCCGAATGGTCAGACAGGAGTCATCAGGGCCAGTTCTGGGAAGGCTGATGGCCCAGCTGGCCTTCACAGGATCCCCTCTTCAAGCTTTCAGAGTCACACACTCCAGGCTTGGTTTGCCATTGTTGGCAGGAATTCAACACAACAGTGGCCACAGGAGCAAGTGAGCCCCAACCTCCAAACAGCCATTTGGTTACTGCCCCCTCTGCTGTCCATTTAGGAAAACTGCAACATGATAAGCCTTAGGGAAAACCAGCTCCGTCAGGGTTGTTGCTGAGTTATTGATCTCCCCCTCTCCCCCCTCTCTCTCCCCTATCTTCCCCTCCTCCATCTCCCTTCCCCTCTTCTTTTCTTCTCCACTCCCGTTCTCTCTCCTCTTCCCTCCCTGTTCCCCCTCTCCTTCCTACTTTCTTTCCTCCCTTTACATATTCTCTCTCCTCTCTCTCTCTCTCTCTCTCTCTCTCTCTCTCTCTCTCTCTCTCTCTCTCGTACTGGTGATGGAACCCAAGGCCAAACAAGCATTCAATCACTGACTTCCACCTTTTCTCAATCTTTTTACTTCTTATTTTCAGACAGTTTCACCAAGCTCCCCAGGCTGGCTTTGGCCTCTCATCTCGAAATCCATGTAGCTGAGATTACAGGTTTGTGCCTCCAGGCCTGCCTTCAGCAGGTTGCCTTTTGTCCTCAGAGTGGCAGTGGTGATTGAGCCCTCAGGATAAAATCATTCACTAAACACAGTCTTAAAAGGACTCTATCACTCCTCCTTCCTTCAGGGTGAAGAAGGAAACAGCCTGAGATTCAAGGTAAGGTCTTGATCTTGAATCAGGGTAGGTGNATTCAGGGCAACCTGGAAGTAGAGTAGAGATAATTAGGAAGAGATGTGTATGTCTCTCTCTCTCTCTCTCTCTCTCTCTCTCTCTCTCTCTCTCTCTCTCTCTGTGTGTGTGTGTGTGTGTGTGTGTGTGTGTGTGTGTATACATGCATAATGCTTACCTTTAATCATCAACTTGACACAACCTAGAATCGCCTATAGAATTTCAGTGAAGTTGAGTTGACACTGGGCATGTTTGTGTGGGGAGGTTGTTTTAATTAAGTCACTTGCTCTGAGAAGTCCCAGTGGGTTGTGGGCAACAGTATTTTCTAGGCAGGTAATCCAGGCTGCAGAGACTGTTTAGTAGTTAGGAACATTTGCTGCCTTTGCATAGGACCCAGATTTGGTTTGCAGCATCTACACAGTGGCTGACAAATATCCTAAATTCCAGTTACAGGGCTTGTGGTGCTTTTTGTCCGGCCTCAGAGGGTACCAGGCACTCCCATATAAGCCAAAATCTCACACATAAAATACAAAGCTTTTCTTTCCTGGTAATGGTTTTTGTTTATTTGTTTTTGTTTGTTCTTATTTACTTTTTGTTTATTCACTTTATAACCTGTTCACTGCCCTCCTCCTGTTCATCCCCTCCCATAATCCTTCCCCGAACTCCTCTCCCCTCCTCTTCTGAGCTGGTGGGGGCCCTCCTGGTTCTTCGAGTGTCTTTGAAGCTAGGTGCATCCTCTTTTTTATTATTATTAGATATTTTCTTCATTTACATTTCACATGTTATCCCGAAAGTCCCCTAAACCCTCCCCCATCCACTGCCCTGCTCCCTGACCCACCCACTCCCACATATTGGCCCTGGCGTTCCCCTGTACTGGGGCATATAAAGTTTGCATGACCAAGGGGCCTCTCTTCCAAATGATGGCCAACTAGGCCATCTTCTTCTATATATGCAGCTAGAGACATGAGCTCTGGGGGTACTATTTAGTTCATGTTATTCTTCCACCTATAGGGGTGGAGACCCCTTCAGCTCCTTGGGTACTTTCTCTAGCTCCTTCCTTGGGAACCCTGTGTTCCATCTAATAGCTGACAGTGAGCATCCACTTCTGTGTTTGCCAGGCACTGGTATAGACTCCCACGAGACAGCTATATCAGCACCCTTTCAGCACAATCTTGCTGGCACATGCAATAGTGTCTATGTTTGGTGGCTGATTATGGGGTAGATCCCTGGCTGTAGCAGTCACTGGTTGGTCCATCCTTTTGATTCAGCTCCACACTTGATCTCTGTAACTCCTTCAATGTGAGCTTTGTTCTTAATTCTAAAAAAGGGCAAAGTGTCCACATTCTGATCTTCATTCTTCTTGAGTTTCATGTGTTTAGTAAATTGTATGTTGGGTAGTCTAGGTTTCTGGGCTAATATCCACTTATCAGTGAGTACATATTATGTGAGTTCTTTTGTGATTGGGTTACGTCACTCAGGATGATCCCCTCCAGATCCATCCATTTGCCTAGGAATTTCATATATTCATTGTTTTTAATAGCTGAGTAGTACTCCATTGTGTAAATGTACCAAATTTTTATATCCATTCCTCTGTTGAGGGACATCTTGGTTCTTTCCAGCTTCTGGCTATTATGAATAAGGCTGCTATGAACATAGTGAAACATGTGTCCTTATTATCAGATGACACATCTTCTAGATATATGCCCAGGAGAGGTATTGCAGGATCTTCCGGTAGTACTATGTCCAATTTTCTGAGGAGCCGCCAGACTGATTTCCAGAGTGGTTGAACCAGCTTGCAGGCCCACCAGCAATGGAGGAGCGTTCCCCTTTCTCCACATCCACGCCAGCATCTGCTGTCACCTGACTTTTTGATCTTAGCCATTCTTACTGGTGTGAGGTGGAATCTCAGGGTTGTTTTGATTTGCATTTCCCTGATGATTAAGGATGTTGAACATTTTTTCATGTGCTTCTCAGCCATTCGGTATTCCTCAGTTGAGAATTCTTTGTTTAACTCTGTGCCCCACTTTTTAATGGGGATATATGATTTTCTGGTGTCCACCTTCTTGAGTTCTTTATATATATTGGATATCAGCCCCCTATCTGATTTAGGATTGGTAAAGATCCTTTCCCAATCTGTTGGTGGTTCCTTTTGTCCTGTTGACAGTATCTTTTGTCTTACAGAAGCTTTGCAACTTTATGAGGTCCCATTTGTCAATTCTTGATCTTACAGCACAAGCCTTTGCTGTTTTGTTCAGGAATTTTTCCCCAGTGCCCATATCATCGAGGCATTTCCCCACTTTCTCCTCTATAAGTTTCAGTGTCTCTGGTTTTATGTGGAGGTCCT
>LR750694.1:273468-286849 GCA_902729485.2 Mus minutoides
CAGTTTTTGTTACGATTGCTCTGTAGTACAGCTTGAGGTCAGGCATGGTGATTCCACCAGAGGTTCTTTTATTGTTGAGAAGAGTTTTAGCTAGTCTCGGTTTTTTGTTATTCCAGATGAACTTGCTAATTGTCTTTTCTAGATCCTTGAAGAATTGAGTTGGAATTTTGATGGGGATTGCATTGAATCTGTAGATTGCTTTAGGCAAGATAGCCATTTTTACTATATTGATTCTGCCAATCCATGAGCATGGGAGATCCTTCCATCTTCTGAGATCTTCCTCAATTTCTTTCTTCAGAGACTTGAAGTTCTTCTCATACAGATCTATCACTTCCTTCGTTAGAGTCACACCAAGATATTTTATATTGTTAGTGACTATTGTGAAAGGTGATGTTTCTCTGATCTCTTTCTCAGCCCATTTATCCTTTGTATAGAGAAAGACCATCGATTTGTTTGCGTTAATTCTATATCCAGCTACTGCACTGAAGCTTTTTATCAGGTTTAGGAGTTCTCTGGTGGAGTTTTTGGGGTCACTTATACATACCATCATATGATCTGCAAATAGCGATAATTTGAGTTCTTCCTTTCCAATTTGTATGCCCTTGACCTCCTTTTGTGGTCGAATTGCTCTGGCTAGGACTTCAAGTACTATATTGAATAGGTAGGGATAAAGTGGAGAGCCTTGTCTAGTCCCTGATTTTAGTGGGATTACTTCCAGTTTCTCTCGATTTAGTTTGATGTAGGCCACTGGTTTGCTGTAGATTGCTTTTATTATGTTTAGATATGGGCCTTGAATTCCTGATCTTCTTTTATCATGAATGGGTGTTGGATTTTGTCAAATGCTTTCTCAGCATCTAAGGAGATGATCATGTGTTTTTTATCTTTGAGTTTTTTTATATAGTGTATTACGTTGATGGATTTCCATATATTAAACCATCCCTGCATTCCTGGGATGAAGCCTACTTGGTTATGATGGATGATCATTTTGATGTGTTCTTGGATTTGGTTAGCAAGAATTTTGTTGAGTATTTTTGTGTCGATATTCATAAGGGAAATTGGTCTGAAGTTCTCTATCTTTGTTGTGTCTTCATGTGGTTTAGGCATCAGAGTAATTGTGGCTTCATAGAATGAATTGGGTAGTGTACCTTCAGATTGTATTTGTTGAATAGTTTGAGAAGAACTGGAATTAGGTCTTCTTTGAAGGTGTGGTAGAACTCTGCACTAAACCCATCTGTTCCTGGGTTTTTTTTGGTTGGGAGACTATTAATGACTGCTTCTATTTTTTTTTAGGAGATATAGGACTGTTTAGGTCATTAATCTGATCCTGGTTTAACTTTGGAACTTGGTATCTGTCTAGAAAGCTATCCATTTCATCTAGATTTTCCAATTTTTTTGAATATAACCTTTTGTAGAAGGATCTAATGGTGTTTTGAATTTCCTCAGGATCTGTTGTTATGTTTCCCTTTTCATTTCTGATTTTGTTAATTAGGATGCTATCCCTGTGCCCTCTAGTGAGTCTGGCCAGGGGTTTATCTATCTTGTTGACTTTTTCAAAGAACCAGCTCCTGGTTTGATTGATTCTTTGGATAGTTCTTTTTGTTTCCTCATGGTTGATTTCACCATGAGCTTGATTTTTTCCTGCCATCTACTCCTCTTAGGTGAATTTGCTTCCATTTGTTCTAGAGCTTGTAGATGTGCTGCCAAGCTACTAGTGCATGCTCTCTCCATTTTCTTTTTGTAGGAACTCAGAGCTATGAGTTTACCTCTTAGGAATGCTTTCATTGTGTCCCATAAGTTTGGATATGTTGTGGCTTCATTTTCATTAAACTCTAAAAAGTCTTTAATTTCTTTATTTCTTCCTTGACCAAGGTATCATTGAGTAGAATGTTGTTCAGTTTCCACGTGAATGTTGGTGTTCTGCTAATTATGTTGTTATAAGGCTGATCAGCCTTAGTCCATGGTGATCTGATAAGATGCATGGGAAATTTTCAATATTTTTTAATCTGTTGAGGCCTGTTTTGTGGCCAATTATATGGTCATTTTTGGACAAGGTGCCATGAGGTGCTGAGAAAAAGGTATATCCTTTTTTTTATAGGATGAAATATTCTGTAGATATCTGTTAAATCCATTTGTTTCATAGCCTCTGTTAGTTTGACTGTGTCTCTGTTTAGTTTCTGTTTCCAGGATCTGTCCATTAATGAGAGTGGGGTGTTGAAGTCTCCCACTATTATTGTGTGAGATGGAATGTGTGTTTTGGGCTTTCTAAAGTTTCTTTGATGAATATGGCTGCCCTTGCATTTGGAGCATAGATATTCAGAATTGAGAGTTCCTCTTGGAAGATTTTACCTTTGATGAGTATGAAGTGGCCCTCTTTGTCTTTTTTTGATAATTTTGTGTTGAAAGTCTATTTTATTCGATATTAGAATGGCTACCCCAGCTTTTTTCTTCGGACCGTTTGCTTGGAAAATTGTTTTCCAGCCTTTCACTCTGAGGTAGTGTCTGTCTTTTTTCCTGAGGTGTGTTTCCTGTAAGAACCAAAACATTGGGTCCTGTTTGTGTAGCCAGTCTGATAGTCTATGTCTTTTTATTGGGGAATTGAGTCCATTGATATTAAGAGATATTAAGGAACAGTAATTGTTGCTTCCTGTCATTTTTGTTTTTAGAGTTGGAATTCTGTTCTTCTGGCTGTCTTCTTTTAGGTTTATTGAAGGATTACTTTCTTGCTTTTTCTAGGGCAGAGTTTCAGTCCTTGTATTGGTGTTTTTCTGTTATTATCCTTTGAAGGGCTGGATTTGTGGAGAGATATTGTGTGAATTTGAATTTGTCATGGAATACTTTGGTTTCTCCATCTGTGGTAAATGAGATTTTTGCTGGGTATAGTAGCCTGGGCTGGAATTTGTGTTCTCTTAGTGTCTGTATAATATCTGTCCAGGATCTTCTGGCTTTCATAGTCTCTGGTGAGAAGTCTGGAGTAATTCTAATAGGCCTGCCTTTATATGTTTCTTGACCTTTTCCCCTACTGCTTTTAATATTCTGTCTTTATTTAGTGCGTTTGTTGTTCTGATTATTATGTGTAGGGAGTAATTTCTTTTGTGGTCCAGCCTATTTGAAGTTCTGTAGGCTTCTTGTATGTTTATGGGCATCTCATTCTTTAGGAATGGAAAGTTTTCTTCTATAATTTTGTTGAAGATATTTGCTGGCCCTTTAGTTTGAGAGTCTTCATTCTCATCTACTCCTATTATCTGTAAGTTTGGTCTTCTCATTTTGTCCTGGATTTCCTGGATATTTTGAGTTAGGATCTTTTTGCATTTAACATTTTCTTTGATTGTCGTGTCTATGCTCCCTGTGGAATCTTCTGTGCCTGAGATTCTCTCTTCTATCTCTTGTATTCTGTTGCTGATGCTCGTGTCTATGGTTCCTGATTTTTTTCCCTATGGTTTCTATCTCCAGCGTTATCTCCTTTTGGGTTTTCTTTATTGTTTCTACTTCCATTTTTAGGTCCTGGATGGTTTTGTTCAATTCCATCACCTGTTTGGTATTCTTTTCCTGTAACTCTCTGAGTTTTCCCTCTTTAAATGCTTCTAGTTGTTTATCTGTGTTTTCCTGTATTTCCTTCTTATAGTCCTCCATCATCATCATGACAAGTGACTTTAGATCCATGTTTTGCTTTTCCGGTGTGATGTTGTATCTAGGACTTCACATGGTGAGAGAGTTTGGATCTGGTGATGCCAAGTACTCTTGGTTTCTGTTGCTTCTGTTCTTGCGCTTGCCTCCTGCCATCTCTGCCCAAGGAGACCCATCGCTGGTGCAGACCAGAAGGGACCCGCTGCCCTGGTCTGGTCCTTTGTCTATCTCCCAGCTGCTGTCTCAAGTCCTACGCGATTCGATTGGAACAGATGTTGTGTTCTGCTCACCCATGGTCCCAAGATAGCTTGGAGAGTCCCGCAGGGCACTTGGGAGAGTGCACAGGACCTGTGCCTGCCTGAGACTGGCGCTAGTGCGGTGCGGACTGGAAGGGCCTAGCTCTAGGTGCATCCTCTTACACTGAGGCCAGACAAGGTGGCTCAGCTTGACAGGGGAGCCTCCTTCAGGCTCCATATCCGCAATGCTGAGTCACAACTAAGGATACCCCCGTTGTTTCTTGGGCACCTCCCTTATCCCAAATCTCTGTCTCTTCTTGGAGATACCCCTTACCTTCCTCCATCATTCTCATGGCTGTATCACCATCCTCCCTGCCGCTCCCCACACTAAACCCCGAATACCCCCACGCCCCTCCCAATCCCTTCTCCCACCTACTGGGTGTTATGTATGTCAGCCATATCAGTGGAACTTTGTGATCCCCTCCCTGTTCCATGGTGTCTTAGTCAGGGTATCTATTTCTGAACAAACATCATGAACAAGAAGCAAGTTGGGGAGGAAAGGATTTATTCAGCTTACATTTCCACACTGCTGTTATCACCAAAGGAAGTCAGGACTGGAACTTAAACAGGTCAGAAAGCAGGAGCTGATGCAGAAGCCATGGAGGGAAGTTCTTTACTGGCTTGCTTCCCCTGGCTTGCTCAGCTTTCTCTCTTATAGAACCCAGGACTGCCAGCCCAGAGATGGTCCCACCCACAAGGGGCCTTTCTCCCTTGATCACTAATTGAGAAAATACCCCACAGCTAGATCTCATGGAGGTACTTCCCCAACTGAAACTCCTTTCTCTGTGATAACCCCAGCTGTGTTAAGTTGACACAAAACTAGCCAGTACACATGGTGAGATTTTTCTGCCTTGATTTTGTGTAGGCAGTTGCTGCCATTGCAACTTCTTATATACAACAGCCCTATAATGTCCAGAAAACCCCCTAGCTATTACAATATTGCTGCCCCTTCTTTCAGGATAATCCCTGGGTCTTGGGGTAGGGGTGTGATATAGATGTCCCATTTAAAACTGATCAGCCTGCAGTCTCTAATTCGGAGCACATTAACCAAGTGTGTAAATTCTTCATATATATTATATTTTTCATATATTAACACATACACACATATATTAATTAAAATAAAATTATTTTCCTCCCCTCACTTTCCTCCATATAGTCCTGTAGTTGTTCAGCAGCCATGGATTAACTGGGTTACCTGAAATGGGGGCTGGAAATGAAAAAGGATGGGGTGTGAGGAAAGGCTGAAGCCAAGACAAAGGTTTCTGATCAAGGTTCAAGTCAGCACTGAGTTTTTATAGGGAGAGCCCACAGATGCACAGGCCCAATTCTTTCTTTCAGCTGGATTGAGTTGCAAAACAAGCTCAGTGGTCAGTCTGCTCCTGTAGGAAATTGACTCCACCTGGGTCATTAAGGTCCAACCATGGCAAACACTTAAGGTCTATTTAGCCTGCTCAAAGCTAGGGGAAGGGCACACAGTCCCTTCCAAGTACCCTTCCTTCAACCCCTCCATGTCTCCTCTACTGTCCATTCAATGGCCTCTTTTCTTTTAACTATTATTGTTACATATAAAAATATGTATATATGCACAAATATATAAGTATATTTTGTTGTGTGTATGTGGTTTCATGGCTGACCACTCTTCATTGGACAATAAATAAGGCGGGGATCATGCTGGGTGAGCTCTTCCTCTCCCAGCAGTCAACATTTGCCTGTAGGTCTTTTTCTAGACATGGGACCTGGTGAAATTTTATCCCCTCCCATGTCAACATGTGTATGATGTTGCCATTGTTCCAGTCTTGTGTATGCAGCCATTTCTAGAAGAGATGGTTTCTCAGTAGAGCTCCTGGTATTCTGGCTTTTACAATCCTTTTTTTCTCTCATGAGATGTGCCCTGAGCTGTAAATTCAGGAACTGTAATATAATGTATCTGTTGGCTGGGTTCCCTGTGATCCATTGGTCTCTGCATTGTGTCTAGATGTGGTTTTCTGTGATGGTCTCCATTTGCTATAAATAGAGGATCCTCTGATGAGGAGTGACAGCTACACTTGTCTGTTAATATAAAAATATGATTTGGAATGTAACTAAGTAGTGCAATAGTAGATTATTTTCTAAAGTAGATGTGGGACTGTGATAGGCAGCATATTTTGGTTGAATGAGGCTTGCTCCTGCGACCCAGTAGAGAACTCTACAAGGGACAGAAAAGCGAGCCACATTCCCAGAGTCAGGTGCCTGATATCACAGAGGCCCCAACTCCATAATTGTGTGGCTATAAGTCATGCAGACAATGTCTCAAGCTTCTGGCATTCTGGCTAGACTCCACCCCCACAGTTAGCTGACTATAGCCAGATATGCTCCTCTCCACAGTTACCTGGCAACAGCAAGATGGCCCAGCCCACTATAAAAGGGACTGCTTGGCCTCTCCTCACTCTCTTTAAGGTCCCACCTTTCTTACTCTCCTCTCTAGCCCTCCTTCTCTCTCTCCCTTCCCCCTTTTCTCCACATCACCATATCTGGTGGTCTCCCTCTTTCTACCTTCTCTCCTTTTCCCTGCCTTTCTACAATAAAGCTCTAAAACCATAAACTATCTCTGCTCATCAAGTCCCACCATGCTTGAACAATGAGATAGGCTTTCCCCTAATGAGCCTTGTCTAACCTCCCACCAGAAGGTCTTCCTGAGCTCCAGCCACGGATTGGACCAAGGACTCTCACCTGCTTGGGAACCATCCATTCCCCCTACCCCCTGCTCTCTCCTCCCTTCAGCCCCAGGGCTGATGAGCTGCCCCCCCCCCCCCAGGGCCCTCATACTGTTCTCAGCTCTTCCGTGGTATCCATCAGTGTATGGGATGCCTGAAGCTGGGAACCTGGTGCCTAGGACTGTCCCTTGTCCACCATCTGCCAAGCTGGGGTCTGTGGCTTCACACAACCAGACACCCACCTAGGGCCGAGTAGAAAGTTTTCAGCAATCTTCTGTGTCTGCCCACCCAGAGTACCGGAACTATGGCGAGACAAGGGTTTCCCCCATCCTCCCTTTATTCCCCCAGCGCCCACTGTCCCACAAGTAGATTCTTAAATCTTTCCACATTAGTGATTGACAGGCAAAGNAGGGCTGGCCATGGTCACATTTAACTCCATTAGATTTTTTCCAAGCTGGTGATGAAACTTATATGTGGTGGTTAATCTTGATTGTGAACCTGATTGCCTCTGGGTGTGTCTGTAAGGGTGTTCCTTAGAAGGCTTACTTGAGGGGGAACACTTTGCCTCAGAGTGAGTAGCAGCCCAGATATAAGGAGGTATGAGGGTGTAAGCTGTGGCCTTTGCTTGCTTGCTTGCTTGTGTTGCCTGTTTTATTTGCCAATATGACACAACCTGGAATCACCTGAGAAGAGAGTCTCAGTGAGGAAATGCCTAGATCAGGTTGGCCTGTGGGTATTCTGTGAAGGGTTGTTTTTGGTACAAACTAATGTGAGAGAACCCAGCCACTATGGGTGACACCATTCCCTAGGCAGAATAAAAGTGAAGGGGGCTGACTGAGAGCAACTGAACAAGTAGGAAGAATAGAGGCATTTGCTTACTCTCAATCAACTCCCTTCACTTTTATCCTGCTTAGAGAATGTTACAAATATGATGTGACCAACTGTCTTAAGCACCTGCCAGGATGATGTTTCTACAGTTACAGATCTAACCTGGAACTGTAAGCCAAATGAACCCTTTCCTCCAAAGTTGTTTTTGGACAGGGTATTTTATCACAGTAACATAAATGTAACTAGGAACTGCCTATGTTTTTTTGCTGCCACTTCTACTGGTATCCTTCACTGACATCAGAATTCATTTATGTAGCCTTCCCACATAAACCAAAGACCAGCAGCCCTTCAGAAATCCATCAGATTGGAACATCTGAGGAATCCCATCTCATGGACTAGATTCTCTGCCTCCCTGGGGGCATGGACTGCAATTATTGGATTTCCCAGATCATATAATGTCAACCAATAAATAAATCTCCTTTGTAATATCTATTCATCCTATCAGTTCAACTGAAGATGATGGCATGACTATGTGCTGATTTGTTTTGTTTTTGTTGTTTTTCACTGTTCAGGTGAGGAATGGCTGGAAACAGGCAGCCTAGTGACACATCAGGCACTAATATCCTCTCATCACAGGGCTCAGGACAATATGATGGGTGCCATGATACAGGGGTCAAAGACACAAGAAACAATTAGAGCATTTTACTTATAATGCTCCCCTTCTAACACTGTCTGAATGGAAATTGAATGTGAATAAGAATTTCAGAGGTGACTAACCTTATCCAAACCATAGAATTCCCTCTTCTCCCTGCAAAAATCTCATGACTTTTCCACAATTCAAATGTTCAATTATTTAATCCCAAGGAACCTTAAAATATCAAGTTGTTAGTGCCCAATTCAGAGCCCAAAGTCTAATGCTAATCATGTGAGATTAAAAACTCCTTCTGGCCTATGCCTTCCACTGGGGCAGATCATTGGCTTGTCTGCCCCTCTGAAGACCCCCACAGTCTGAAGGCCTCCCAGGAGATCTGCTGCACCCAGGGCTACAGGTTTCCTAGGAGAACTGCAGCAACCCTGGGACACAGGATGCAGGCTCCAGACAGAGACTTAGGCCAATTAACACCAGAGAAAACCAGGTGGTGAGAGGCAAGTGCAAGGCCATAAGCCACAGAAGCCAATATGCTTTGGAACCATCAGAACCCAGTTCTCCCACCACAGTAAGGCCTGCATACCCCAACACATCTGAAAAGCAGAATGCTGACCTAAAATCCTATCTCATGAAGATAATAGAGTTCTTTAAGGAGGATATAAATTACTCACTGAAAGAAATACCGGTGTGATGGTTTGGATATGCTCAGCCCAGGGAGTGGCACGATTAGAAGGTGTGTTCCTGTTGGAGTAGGTGTGTCACTGCAGGCGTTGGTTTTAAGACCCTCATCCTAGCTTCCTGGAAGTCAGTATTCATCTGCTTCATTCTTCAGATGAAGATGTGGAACTCTCAGCTCCTCCTGCACCATGCCTGCCTGGATGTTGCCATGCTCCTGCCTTGGTGATAATGAACTGAACCTCTGGACCTGTATGCCAGCCCCAGTTAAATGTTGACCTTTATAAGACTTGCCTTGGACATGGTGTCTGTTCACAGCAGTAAACCCCTAACTAAGGGGAAACAACAGGAAAACACAGGTAAACAGGTAGAAGCCTGTCTTAGTCAGGGTTTCTATTCCTGCACAAACATCATGACCAAGAAGCAAGTTGGGGAGGAAAGGGTTTATTCGGCTTACACTTCCATACTGCTGTTCATCACCAAAGGAAGTCAGGACTGGAACTTAAGCAGGAGCTGATGCAGAAGCCATGGAGGGATGTTCTTTACTGGCTTGCTTCCCCTGGCTTGCTCAGCCTGCTCTCTTATAGAATCCAAGACTGCCAGCCCAGAGATGGTCCCACCCACAAGGAGCCCTTGATCACTAATTGAGAAAATGCCTCACAGCTAGATCTCATGGAGGCATTTCCTCAACTGAAGCTCCTTTCTCTGTGATAACTCCAGCTGTGTCAAGTTGACACAAACCTAGCCAGTACAAAGCCCTTAAGGAGGAAACACATAAGTCACTTAAAGAAATACAGGAAAACACAACTGCCTATAAATCCTCAAAGATGAGTGTGGCCTCATGAGCTTTCCCAAGGGGCATCCTAAGTATGCATATCTAATATGAGGGGTACATAGACAGGTGTGTTCAGAACATGGCCAGATACAGATCTTTTTTTTTTTTTTTCTGTACTCCTGTGAGCTAAGCCAGGAGAAGCATAGCCTTGAAAAAGGCAACTTTCTGTGGCAATCCAGGAATGAAAGTACTGAGAGGTGAAGGCTATCTCCAACATAGCATTATTAAAAACAAACAAACTAAAACAAACAAACTAAAACAAACAAACAAACAAAAAACAGGTGTTTTAGTGGATAAAGATATCCACTGCTAAACCTGATGTCTTGAGTTTGATCCCTGGGACTCATACAATAGATGGAGAGACCAACTTCAGTAAGTTCTTCTCTGACCTCCACACAAGTGTTCTGATGCACATACCTACACACTTGCCCCCCCCCCACATATATTTAATAAAATTTTAAATTTCTTTTATGTACATATCCCTTGTTGAGTGTATCCCACCTATCCTGTTCCACCCTTCCCTCTTCTCCATCTTTCTTCCTTTGTTCTCCTAGGCAACGTCATTTCTCCTTTCATTTAACATATGCATACATGATTTGTGTGACTATGTAGGAACCAGAAGTGGGATACCATACATGGAATTTGTCATGCTGAGACTGCCTCGATTCACTCAATTTGATTATCTCTAGTTGCATCCATTATCTTAGAGATGATGTTGACTTTATACTACTTTATGACTGAGAAAAATTCTATTTTGTTTTGCTGGCCAGTTTACATTATCTTGACACAAACCAGGGTAATTTAGAAAAAAGAAAAAAAGAAATTTTAATTGAGAAAAATTTTCCATATGATTGGCCTGTAGGCAAGTCGGTAGGACATTTTCTTTATTGGTGGTTGATGTAGGAAGTTCAATATCACTATGAGTGATGCCATTTCTGGTCTGAAAAACTTGGGATGTATGAGAAAGCAGGCTGAGCAAGCCAGTTAAGAGAATTCTTCTCTAACCTTTGTATCTGTTTGTGCTTTGAGTTCTTGCTCTGACTTCCTTTGACGGTATAAGATGAGGTGTAATATGAAGTAAACCCTGACCTCCCCAAGTTGCCTTTGTTCATGGTGTTTATCACAGAAATAGAAACCTTTCTTTATTCTTCCATTGTTGGCTGCTAAGGTGAGTTCCCTAACTCAACTGTTATGAATAGTGGGGCAATAAACTTGTTTAAGTAACTCCATGATGGCAACATATCCTTCCTTAAAGAGAGATGTGGGAGAGCCATCTGCCACACGACCACCAATGTAAGAGAGAGTTGATACCTAAAATATTGGTTGATTGGTGGATTAATTCCCCAATGCTCTCAGGCTTGAGACAAAACTGAAATAATTGGGAAAAATAATTAGAAAATTTGTACAGGAGGAGATGGATGGAGGATGAATGGATAGAAGGAAAAGATGCAGGAATGGGATAGTTTAGAGATTCTGGTATTATAGAGCAAAGCATGGCAGACCTTCTAATCTCAGCAAGGAAACGGCATTTTTATTATAAACACATAGTCCCTGAGGATATCTCGCACTTAGACATTGTATTAACTTGAAAAAAAAGAAAAGGACAGATCAACAACCACTAAGACTAAGCCAACTGGGGTCTGGAGATACTTGAGGAAAGGTAGCAATGAACCAGCACCTGAGAAGATGAGGGACATGAAAGAAGACAACAGCAAAGCTATTGTTAAGAGCTCCTTGCCTGCAAGTAGGGAGAGGAGATCAGCACAAGCCTAGGTAAAGTCTGGTCACTTGGAGGTTGGGGCTGCAAGGGCTGAGGGAAGGACCTGAGCATCAGTTGTTGGAGCAGGATACTGATGACTTCTTGCAAACCCATAAGTTCTTCCTAGAACAGTTGTTGTCATTCCAGCCATGATCTGTCAATTCTACACAGTCTTTCTCTGAAGCATCTTTGTTTTCCCATGAGGTCCAATATTTATTTTTAAAGCTGCAAAACCCATTTATACTGTTAAACCATGTCTCTCCCTCATTTATGAACGGTTTCAACCTTTTGAAAATTAAATGTCTTCATATCTTTGTCCTAGTCCCAAATAACTTGCTTAAATGAATCTTCTGCCTAGTGTTGGAGAGAGAAGTCCTCTTGCTGAAGGTATATTTATACACAGATTAGTTAGTTGAGATTTCACATCCCAACAGTATTATTGGGCTTTTATATTCTGACTGCTATGTACACACTTTAACCAAACCAGACAGGGGGATCTAGCTAGGAATAGGATCCACTGAAATGATTAAAACTGGCTAATCCAAGCCTGGTTAACTGTGTTAATTTAGTCCTATCTACACAAACAACGATGAAGGCTCTTGTCCTTATCTCCCCCCTCTCTAGCCATGCTGTGGTTGAGCCTGGCACTTATTCATTTGGTCACTCAAGGTATAGTGTACACCCTCTCCTTTTGGAAATTGAAAGTCTAATCTTTTCAGTAGCAAACATGTCCAGAGGTATTGGCTTAATCATAGAGCAGATTCTTATTTTAGGTTTTATTTTAAGTGTATGTGTGTGTACATTATTTGGATCCCCTGAAGATGGAGTAACAGGTGGCAGTGAACTGCCTGAGAGCTGGGACCCTAACTCAGGTCCTTTGCAAAAACAATACATACCTTTAACTACTAAACCAACTACTTAGATTTAAAATTCTTTTTTATTTTAAATTCTTTATACCATGTTATATTTGTTTCTCAGACCCCAAGCTCTTCCTGAATCTCTACTACTAGGGTTTCAAAACATCTACCATCTTATCTAAATGTGAACATGAGCCCCCTTTCCACTCAGTTAGTGGCATATTTTTGTATCTAGGGGATAAAAACCCCGGGCAAATATTTCACATTAGAGTTTCAGACACCAGTCTCACAACCCCATTGTTTTTTGACATACCTGGGTGACAGAGGTGAACCATTGATCCACTGCCATGAGCCTTCCTTCCTTATGTATGTGAGCCCAATCCAGAGATTCGGCTTATGCATCTTCTGTAAAAAGGCCTGAAAGGGGAGAAGAGTAATTGAGATAGAGTTGAGTACTTGAATTTCCATCTTGTAGGGTTTCTGGAAACTCTTGAGGGGAAGTTCTGTTTGCATGTTGGAAGCCACAATAATTTCCAACATGTGTTCAGGAGATCTGAGTCCTGTGCCCTATAGGCAATGACAGAGAAGTGCTCAGCTGGCATCTTGTCACACGTACTTGTTTTTACTGCAGGTTTCTTTGGCTTGAGAGTTTTGAGAATGCCTATTTGGATTTACCCATGACTGACTGAATGTGTGTGATCCATATCCTAGCAATTGATCAATAGCACACAAGAGAGTTGTCTCCCTATAAAGCAATTTATTAAGTACTAGCCAACCTATCATAGGCATTCTTTATATTTTCAAGTCTTCTTCCAAATCTTACACACATGGTCAAGATTTGTTTGGGGTGTGTGTGTGTGTGTGTGTGTGTGTGTGTGTGTGTGTATGTGTGTGTGTGTAATGTATTTGTGATTCCCTAATTCATGGCCTTCTTTTCTTATATCTTCCCTTGAAAATGTATGTTTATTCATCTTAAAATACATGTCCTATAATAAAATGCACACCAATGAATTTAGCCAGGCGTGGTGGTGCACGCCTGTAATCCCAGCACTTGGGAGGCAGAGGCAGGCAGATTTCTAAGTTCGAGGCCAGCCTGGTATACAGAGTGAGTTCCAGGACAGCCAGGACTACTCAGAGAAACCCTGTCTCGAAAAACAAAACAAAA
>LR750694.1:288236-323508 GCA_902729485.2 Mus minutoides
AAGAGTTGTAGGGGTCTGCAACCCTATAGATGGGACAACAATATGAACTAATCAGAACCCCCAGAGCTCATGTCTCTAGCTGTATATGTATTAGAAGATGGCCTAGTTGGCCATTATTCGGGAAGAAAGGCCCTTGGTCTAGCAATGTTTATAGGCCCCAGTACAGGGGAATGCCAGGGCCAAGTAGCGGGAGAGGGAGAGTAGGGGAGCAGGGCGGGGGGAGGATATAGGGGACTTTTGGATAACACTTGAAATGTAAATGAAGAAACTCTCTAATAATAAATTAAAAAAATGTCAGCAGCCAATAGCTAGGGAGGACAGACACAGTTGGGATTCTAGGATTCCAGGGCTTGGAACAGGGAAGAAAAGAAGGAGGAGATCTGCTGTGCTTTATGAGAGTATGGAGAGTGGAGAGCCACGGAGGCCTTGGGATAGAGAAGCAAGGAGAGCTCTCCAGGCTCTGGGCCAAGAAAGAGCAGCCCAGAGAGGGCCAAAGACAGAGTGGCCAAGATGGAAGATAGCAGTTAGTAAGTAGTAACTCAGAATTATCAGTGGGAGGCAGATTCTAGTACCAGAGAGGCTAGGCAGTCGCCTTGCTATTGTGCTAAGGGATAAAAAATACAATATTGTGTGTGTGTGTGTGTGTGTGTGTGTGTGTGTGTGTGTGTGTGTGTGTAGTGAACCCTGTGATGAGCTTAATTAATTAATTAATTAATTAATACGCGGCAACTGCACACATGAACTCAAAGTGGCTGCACAAGGTCAACCAAGCCAAATTCTTAGCTTAGACAGAAGAGAGGCTCATGGAGTCCCACCCTTATCTAAAGAACTATTGACAAGTGATAGATTGTAAGGAGAAAAAGTAAGTATTTTCAGACATGTAACTCCTGAGAGACTATCCATGCTCCAATAGATATTCTTATGCTTGTGGACATGTAGGCAGCACTAAGGGGACTCCATGACTTTAGAAAGAGAAAGTACATGGCATTGAGAGGGAAAAGTGTTGGGACAATAAGAAAGGAATTGGAAGGGAGGTAACAGGTTTAATCAAGAAACATGATATGATGCATGAAATTCTTAATAATAAAAAGATACACGTCTCACTCCAGAATCAGACATACCTGCTCCTCATCACTTTCAATGATGATTAGTTGGGCCCCTACTTTTTTGCAGGCAATGGTAGAATCTTTCCAGTTGCGTTTACTTTTGGAGAAAAAGTAACAATTTTCATGGAAAAGCATCCAGTCCCAGGGGCAGGGACGGCACAGGAAGTCTGTTGGGGAAGGATAGTTAGAATGAACCCACCCTTGATTGTCTGTATTACTGTGTCTGATCAGCCTTCAAACCCTCCAGAGTCAGAGACCTCCAAGTACCATAGATGGGAGACATTACCCTCTCTACTTCCTGAGCATCTTCCTCATACTACAGGATCCAGCTCTCCTGCCCCCATTTCATCCACACTAGGAGAAGTAGGAGCTACATTCTCAGGAAACTGTAATAGTTGGATCATGTGTGTGTGTGTGTGTGTGTATATATATATATATATAAAATGTATAATATATATTATATGAGTATATAATACACACACACACACACACACACACACACATATATATATATATATATATATATATATATATATATATATATATTCTCTTATGAACACCAAGGCCACTTTTGATGTTACCCTGTATTTCCATTTCACATGTAAGAAAACTGATACTTAAAAAAGAAAAGAAAACTGAGACTTAAAAAGGTCAAAATTCAAGTAAAGTGTCCTCACATGGATTTCCCATTAAAACCCTCAAACAATCAGGCTCTCATTACACACCTATTCTAGTCTTCAGTTGGGTGAGTTGTTTGTAGATCTCCTCCTGATCCTGGGTGCAGGGAGTCTTTGGAACTGTGCCAAGAAAAAAAGAAACACCTACAGTGTATCATGGTCTACACTGCCTATGTAGGAACATTGTATCTGAGAGCCAACTATTTGTTATAGAACACTTAAAGAAGAGGAATACTGGACTGGAGAGATGACTTAGTTGGTAAAGTACTTGAATGTAGGCATGAGAACCTGAATTCTATTTTCCAGAACCCACATTTTAAAAACCAGGCATGCTAGTGTACACTCATAATCACCATTTTGGAGATTCAAGGACAAATGGATCCCTTGGCCAACCAGACTATCTTGCTTGATGGCCTCAGGACAATAAGTAACATTTTCTCCAAAAAAGTGGACAGAATCTGAGGAATGACCACTGAGGCTGTCTCTTGGCAACTACATAATGCACACATATATGTATGCTTATCTTCACAGCTCCATGTGCACGAAAATACACATGTGTGTATGCACATACATGCACACAGATGAGAGAGAGAGGGGGGAGAGAGAAAGAAGAGAAGAGAGGAGAGGAGAGGAGAGGAGAGGAGAGGAGAGGAGAGAAGAGAAGAGAAGAGAAGAGAAGAGAAGAGAAGAGAAGAGAAGAGAAGAGAAGAGAAGAGAAGAGAAGAGCAGANCTAGAGAAATTACCCAAGGAGTTGAAGGGGTCTACAACACTTTAGGTGGAACAACAATATGAACTAAACAGTACCCCCTGAGTTCATGGCTCTATATGCATATGCAGCAGAAGATGGCCTAGTCAGCCATTACTGGGAAGAGAGGCCCCTTGGTCTTACAAACTTTATATGCCCCAGTACAGGGGAATGCCAGGGCCAGGAAGTGGGCAGGTGGAGGATCAGGGCGGGGGAGGGTATGGGGAACTTTCGGGATAGCATTTGAAATGTAAATAAAGAAAATATCTAATAAAAACAATGAATGTGAGCTCATGAGCTCACACCATTATTTGAGGAGCTATTGACAACTATGGCCACTAGAGGATGGAGGGTTTGTCTCCTGGTAGGTTGGCCAGACCCCAGTGGATAGCTTCATATCCATGTGCATGTGAGAAGCACTAATTGGTCACTGTGGATCTTTTTAAAGTTACACAAAAGTGAGAGGGGACATTAGAGGACCCAGGAGGATTTGGAGGGGTGAATATGATCAAAATTCTCTTTGCATAGGCACGGGTTACATATGTCATTATTTTAATTATATGCATGCTCACTCATGCATATGAATAAGGTAGAAAGTAGAGATTTGTGTGAAATTATCAAAGAATTAATTTAATTATTTTAAAAGAGCCAAGGCTGAATACAGCTGAGCTATTTCCCTCTTGTGCTTTAAAAATTCCAGCCCAGCCTCACCTTTGAGTTGGGACCTTATGATGAGGGAGTTTATGTCTCCCCATAGAAGTAGTTCTCACAACATCAAAGGAAGTATCTCCTTCTCCTCTAGAATACATAAACAGAAACCCAGAACTTTTCAGTAATCTCCCTGAAGCTTATTGATCATTTGCACTATATCTTCCTTGTGTTTCCACTTCTGAATAATTTTTAAACTACTTTTGCATGCAATTCTTCAGTACTTTGAACCTATGTTAGAACCAGGTAACAGTTAACACAAGTATTGGATAAAATTACAAAAGAGACCAAGATGTGATTTAGAAAGCCATGTACTAGATGATTTCTATTGAGATATTTTGGGATATTTAAATATAAATTTGGATTTAGCTGGATGGTGGTTGTACAAACCTTTAATCACAGCACTCGGGAGGCAAAGGCAGGTGGATCTCTGAGTCTGAAGCCAGTCTTTAAGTTCTAGTTCAGCCAGGGTAAAACAGAGAAACCCTGTCTCAAAAATATATATATATTTATTCATACAGCCATGTAGAAGAGTGAATGTCATTTCCAGGGAAACAAGTGGAAGTGAAAATTACTATACTAAGCAAAATAAGCCAGACTGAGATATCTAGTTATCTATCTATCTATCTATCTATCTATCTATCTATCTATCTAATCTATCATCTATCTATCCATTTATCTACCTTTCCATTAACCTATTTGTCAATATATCTGTCTATATAACCTATCATCTGTCTGTCTATACATCATTTAGCTATAGAGAAAGGGGGTGGCAAGAAGGGATTGTGGGAACAAAAATCCCAAGAAAAGAAAATATTACATGCTACACTCTTCTATATGGAATATATACATGCATATGATATAAAAACAAATGAAGCTCTTTGGAGTATACACCCTCATAGATGTAGGGAAACAAGAGTGGCAATAGGGCAACTATGAGAAAAATTATGAGAAAAATCCAATAGTATCTATACCCTGTGGAAAATGTCATAAAATAACTTGTTACATTATACAACTTCTAAAACAATTTATAAAGTATAAAAAGGACTCCAGAGTTAAAACTGTCCCTTGACAGGAAATCCATAGAAAGCTGAATTTTCTATGTCCAGGAGAACATAAAAATTCTAGCCCCATCTCTTTTAAAATGAGGGAAGTAAGGACTTTGTAACCCTGAAAAAAATTCAGGATATTTCCCCTGTGCATGAATATCTGTGAATAACATGTGCCTCCTCAATGTCTCCCTATGTCTGTATTTCACAGTTGGAACAAGGAAGGCACATTGCAAGCTTTACTCCAGAGACACAAGCAACCACACCTCGGAGGTGTCTCCATTGGAGGACAGAGACACAAGCAACCACACCTCAGAGGTGTCTCCATTAGAGGACAGAGACACAAGCAACCACACCTCAGAGGTGTCTCCATTGGAGGACAGAGATATAAGCAACCACACCTCAGAGGTGTCTCCATTGGAGGACAGAGATAAAAGCAACCATACCACAGAGATATCTGCAAACACTTGGGGAGTTGGTTTTCTGTCACTCACCAATTTCAGCTTTCACCTCTGTCACCTCAAAATAGTTGTGCTCCTCACACTGGGAACTGGAGACACTGACAACTGTGCCAAAAAATGAAGAAGTTAATGTTCATCTCTGGTAAACCAGTATTGAAAAACTGATGCATACACAGTAGAATTTTATTCAGTTGTAAGTAAAGATCAATTTTGTAAGAAATAACTGAATCTGGAAAATAAAATATTAAATGTCATGGGCAGCAGAGAACAAGATCCTGTCTCAAGGTAGAAGGTGAGCACTGAGTTCCACAATTGTGTTATATCCTATTTGTACACTCACTTACTCAAACACACCATTACACTCCTGCATGTACACACGCACACACTTTTAAATGCATAAAATTCAAAGGTCAACCTCCCATTCATCATTTTTTTACCCCAATGTCATAGCTTAGTCCAGTGATGTAAGCATACACTATCAAAGACTTGGAAGCCTGGAGTTCTAAACTCTGCCTCCCTGGACCCAGGAATTTAGAGGAACAATCTCTACTTTTTTTTTTTTTTAAGTCCTCCTACAGAAAACAGGTAGATGGGAGAAACTGCCCAGTCCCCAACCCCTTATGCCTGATGTACCTGGAAAACTATAAAGTTCAAAAGTTGGCTGGAGCCCAGAGCCTTCACAGGAAGATCTGATGCCACTGGTCTTCAGCCCCTGCTCAGATGGAGAAGAACATCAGTAAAGAGCCAGGAAGAGATCTGAACTGCCCCTAGAAGAGCTCTTACTATTCCATCCCACCTTTATCCAGTGGGGCCATGCTCACCCTGACTTTCTTGGAGTTGCTCATGATCACTGCTATCCCTCAGTGTGCAGGACTCCTGGACAATAGCTTTCAATTGTCACACCCTGCTACTCAGTCCCCAAATGTACCCTCAGGAAGACAAATAAGGAAGTGGGTTCTACACCGAAAGAGATAGAGTGGAGGTTGAGCTTCTTGAATGGCATGGTATTACTAAATATTCTAGAAAACTAGTCTTAGAAACTTGACATCTTTATCAGAAAGAACTTCTTCACTCAATATTATTATTCTGAAATAATCTTTGTTGTCTCATCACTATTTATAATGGAGGGGGTCAAGCAATTCTCTGAGCCTTTCATAAATGCCATCTATTCCAACTAGTGCTTAACTTCTTTGGTTTGCCTTTGTCCCTATTCATGGTCTGCTCACTGAATCATTGTTGCTTATAATTATTTAGTGCCTGCTATCTTCAGCCATGTTTATAGCTGCTTTTCTCTGCTCATTCGTTTAATTTCTTCACACTGATAGTTAATCCACTGTCCACTTAGCAGGTAAGAAGAACCAATGCACAATAAGTCAGGGTTCATTCTCTCAGCTATACAGCTCCTTTATGGAAAATCCAGAATTTATTTGTTTTCTTATTTTTAAAAAGGAAATGTTTTACTCATTCTTTGACTATTCTATACATGTATACAATGCATCTTTATTACATTGATCTCTAACTCCCCCTTTCACTTACCCAGGTTATACCCCAACACACCTCCCTCTTACTTTCATGTCTTCTTTTCTTTCTTCCTTTTTTGTAACCCACTGAGTCCAATTAGTTCTGTTGCCAGCAAAAATGACTGGTCCAGCTGGCTTGATCTTGTTCAAGACTTATGTAAGTAATCATAGCTGCTATGAATTCGTGAGTGCAGTGGCTATGTTGTATCCAGAAGACAGCATTTCACAGCACCTCCCCAGGCTCTGGATCCTGCATTTGCTCCTCCTCTGCTTTCTCATATAAGCCTTGTGATAGCTGATACACGTGGTGCATTTATGACTGAACTCTCAGCAAATACTTATTCTAGGCACTTTGACCAGCTATGAGTCTTGGGCATTGTTTCCCCCTGCAGAAAGAGGCTGAGAGTACTCAGCCATGTAAATAAACAGTATTTAAAAGGTGTTTTAGCAAAGCAACAGTAGTAGGTTCCCCTGTTTGAGAATAAGACTTCCTGAAACATGGGCTTTTGACCACATTTACAAAGCCATGGATGAATTGCCTACTGTAGAGCAGCCCTCAGATCCAGCCAGAAAGCAGTGTGTTACTCCTGTAACCTTCTGGCTACTATTGCACTAGTGGAAAAAAATTTCAAGATTATTATGATGTACATGGATAATGTGACTAACGTCAAGAGACATGAATGATGTGTGTACCATTTTTCTTAAAGGATGCGCCTTCAAACCTGCCAAAGTGCCAATTGAATTTCAATGTGAATTTCAGGTGAGCACACAAACTTTATTCAAACCACAGCACTTTTCCAATCTACTCTCTCTAATGCATGTTATTCCATGAGTGCAATTATTCAATCCCAATGGTCTACAAACCTGGAACTTTTTGTTCCAGCTCCAACTCAAAACCCCGAAGTCCAACTGTTAGTCTATAGAGCAAAACAAAAATTTTAAATTATAATGGTGATGCTACTGAATCCAAGTATCCTGCATACTTTATCCTGCTTATCCCACCCCATTACCACCACAAAACCCAATACTTTGAAGTTGAGAATTTATTAAAAACAAAACAAAAGAAAACAACAAAACCCAAATAAGATTTATTCAAAGGATAATCATTTGAGAAAAGATTGTTAGCTTTCTGATACGATGACAGAATTGTGGCTCATTGTTTCAGAGGTTTCAGTCTGTGGTCCTGTGATGCTTCTGGCTTGTATGAGGGAGAATATCATGACTAGGAGCATGTGGTGGAACACAGATGCTCAACTCATGACAGGAAGGAAGGAAGCTGCAAGGAAGACAGTGGTAGTGGTAATGGTGGTGGTGATGGTGATGATGATGATGATGATGAAGACAATGAAGACTACAGTGGTGACAACAATGATAATGGTAAGGAGAAAGAGAAGGAGGAAGAGGAACTGCAGACACAAGGTGAAGACTGCATTTAACCTCAGGATAGGCACAAGGCACTCAGAAATTTCTACATCTCTCAACATCTTCGAAGGTACCATCTCAGAGCAAAGACCAGATTTGATATAAGTTATGCTCACAGAGCACAACCAGTGATACACCTCTCAGAAGCTTCAGCAGAAGTTGTTTACCCAGGATGGGATTAGATTGTACTTTGCATTTGTTTCACAGGTGGGTAGGAAGTTCTATATCCTACAGCAACTTTAACATAAGCTATGGATATGGGGTGGGAACAGGATTTGATGCTAAGTAAGACCCCCTGTGTGCGCATGGGTGGTGGAGTGTTCCATATCTCATAGAAAAGCTGTGAATGAGGCACAAGATATCTCATAGGAACACTCAAGATAGAGCTTAGATAAAATAAACCCTAGAATTTAATAAAATGGACCTAACAGATGTCCACAGAACATTCTATCCAATCATTAAAGAACTGTCATAATAATTATGGTTACTATTATTGTGGTGTAGCAACATGATCAAAAGAAACTTAAGAACATAATCCACTTTATAAACAAATTCAAAGAAAAAAATCCCATGATCATCTCATTAGAAGCTGAAAAAGCAGTTGACAAAATACAACATCCCTTCATGATAAAAGTCTTGGAAAGATCAGGAATTCAAGGCATACACCTAAACATAATAAAAAGCAATATACAGCAAACCAACAGCCAACATCAAACTAAATGGATAGAAAGTTGAAGCAATCTCACTAAAATCAGGGACAAGTCAAGGCTTCCCACTCTCTCCTTATCTATTCAATATAGTATTTGAATTTCTAACTAGAGCAATTAGACAACAAAAAGAGATCAAAGGAATACAAATTAGAAAGAAAGAAGTTAAAGTATCACTATTTGCAGATGATATGATAGTATACATAAGTGACCCCAAAATTCTACCAGAGACTTTCTACAGCTGATAAACAACTTTTGCAAAGTGGCTAGATATAAAATTATCTCAAACAAACCAGTAGCCTTCCTTTATACACAAGTTAAAATGGGCTGAGAAAGAAATTAGGGAAACAACACACTTCACTATAGCCACAAATAATATAAAATATCTTTGGTGTAACTCTAAGCAAGCAAAGGAAAGATCTGTATGACAAGAACTTCAAGCCCCTGAAGACAGAAATCAAAGAAGACCTCAGAAGATGGAAAATTTTTCCATACTCATGGATCAGTAGAAAACACAGTACAAATGGTCATTTTACCCAAAGTAATCTACAGATTCAATGCAATCCTCATAAAAATTCCAAAACAATTCTTCACAGACATAGAAAGAGTAATTTTCAAATTCATGTGGAAAAAAAAAACCAACTAAGAATTTATAACAAAACAATTCCCAACTATAAAAGAACTTTTCAGGGGGAGGTTCTCCATCCTTTACCTCAAAAGTTTACACCCTTTATTGCTATACTACAGAGCAATAGTGATTAAAAAAAACACAGAGCACTGGTACATATATAGACTGGTCAATTGATGGAATAGAGTTGAAGACTCAGAAATAAACCCACACACATATGGACACTTGGTCTTTTACAAAGAAGCAAAAACAATATAGCTCAACAAATGGTGATGGTCTAACTGGTGATGGTCTGCATGTAGAGGAATGCAAATTGATCTATATTTATCACCTTGTACAAAGCTTAAGTCCAAGAGTATCTAGGACCACAATATAAAACCAGTTACACTGACTCTAACAGAAGAGAAAATGGGAAATAGCCTCAAACACATTGCTACAGGGGAAAATTTCCTGAACAGAAGACCAGTGGCTCAGGCTATAAGATCAACAATTGAAAAATGGGACCTCATGAAACTGAAAAGCTTCTGTAAGACAAAGAAGTCTATCAATAAGGCAAAGTGATAACCTACAGATTGGGAAAAAAATTCACTAACCTTACATCTGATAGAAGGCTAATATACAAGTATGTAAAGAACTCAAGAAGCTAGACACCCCCCAAAAAAACTCCAATCAAAATATAGGGTAAAGAGCTAAAAAGAGAATTCGTGTGGTGGTGCACGCCTTTAATCCCAGCACTCGGGAGGCAGAGGCAGGCGGATTTCTGAGTTCGAGGCCAGCCTGGTCTACAAAGTGAATTCCAAAACAGCCAGGGATATATATATATATATATATATTTGGTTTTTCAAGACAGGGTTGATATATATATATATATATATATATATATATATATATATATATATAGAGAGAGAGAGAGAGAGAGAGAGAGAGAGAGAGAGAGAGAAACACTGACTCAAAAAAACAAAAAAGAAAGAAAGAAAGAAAGAAAGAAAGAAAGAAAGAAAGAAAGAAAGAAGAATTCTCAACAGGAATTTTGAATGGCCAAGAAGCACTTAAAGAAGTGTTTGATATCCTTAGTCATTAGGGAAACGCAAATCAAAATGACCCCAATGTTTCTACTTCATACCAATCAGAATGGCTAAGATAAAAAACTCAATTGACAGCACATTTGGTGAGGATGTGGAGAAAGAGGAACACTCCTCCATTGCTGGTGGGATTGCAAACTGGCACAACCACTCTGGAATCAATCTGAAGGATCCCCAGAAAATTAGAAATAGCTCTACCTGAAGTCCCAGCTATACCATAAGGACATGTGCTCCTCTATATTCATAGCAGGTTTATTCATAATAGTCAGAAGCTGGAAAAAAACAGATGTCCCTCACTCAAAGAATGGATACAGAAAATGTGGTACATATACACAATTGAATAGTATTCAGCTATGAAAAATGAGAACATCATGAATTTTACAGGCAAATGGATGGAACTAGAAAATATCATCCTGAATGAGGTAACCCAGAAACAAAGGGACATGCATGGTATGTACTCACTGATAAGTGGATATTAGCAAAAACGAATATAATACCCATGATTCATCTAACAGAGCATATGAAGTTTAAGAAAAAGGAAGGCCCAAGTGAGGATGCTTCAATCTGACTTAGAATGGGGAAGAAAATAATCATGGAAGGGAGGGAAGGACTTCAGTGGGAGAGGGCAGGGGGAGGGGAAAGGGGGCACAGGATCAGGTATGGGGGGGAGACAGGAAAGAAATCCAGAAGGCCAGGAAAATGAATGGAAATATGCAGCAGCAGGGGGTGACAAGTGGGGGGAAGCTCTAGAAAGTTCCAGAGACCTGTAATGTGAGATGCTCCCAGGACTCAGTGGGGATGGCCTTAACCAAAATACCCAATAGTGGGGAGATGGAACCTGAAGAGTCCATCTCCAGTAGATAGACAGGGCTCCCAGTAGAGTGATAGCACCACCGACCTACTTTCAATTTTTTTGATCCAGAATTATTCCTGTCTAAAAGAAATGCAGGAACAAAAATGGAGCAGAGACTAAAGAAAAGGCCATCTATTGACCTGCCCAACCTGGGATCCATCTCACGCACAGGCACCAAATCCTGATACTATTACTGATGCCATGTTGTGCTTGCAGACAGGAGCCTAGCAAGGCTATCCTCTGAGAGGCTCTATCAGCAGATTACCAAGATAGACAACCATTAGAATGAGATTGCAGATCCCTATGGAAGAGTTAGGGGAAGGACTGAAGGAGCTGATGGGGATGGCAGCCCTATAGGAAGAACAACAACACCAACTAACCTGGACCCCCTAAGAGTTCCCAGGGGCTAAGTCACCAACCAAAGAGCATACATGGACTGGTGGCTCCCTGCACATATGTAGCAGAGGACTGCATTGTCTGGCCTCAGTGGTAGAGGATGTGCCTAATCCTGTAGAGACTTAGTGCCCAAGGGAAGGGAAAAGCTGGTGGGGGTGGGTTGAGGTGGAAGTGAGTAGGTGAGTAGAGAATCAGCCTTCAGAGGCAAAGTGAAGGGGGATGGGGTGAAGAACTCTGGGGGGGCAGGAAAGGGGTAACATTTAGAATGTAAATAAAAAAACTAATTTTATAAAACATAAAAAAATAACTCCCACAAAAAGAACACAAATAATAAGGAGAGTTCAAGAGAGTATGCTTGAATATTTTTCAGAAGAGGTAATAAAATTGATATCAGACATGGATGGGGAGATGAAACTGTGTAGGAGAGGAACTGTGTAGAGGGGAAAGGTCAGATGATTAGGTAGGTGTAAGGAGAGCAGCAGAGAGAGAAAGAAATTGGCAGTGTGGTAGAAAGGGCATCCCTGGGATGTGCCAGAGACCTGGGATAGAGGGCAGATAGCAGAGAGCCTACAGGGATGATTCTTGTGAGACTCCTAGCAGTGGGAGATATGGTACCCGAAGTGAGCACTGTCTATAGCCAGGCTGGATTCACAGTGGAGGGATGAGGACCACAAAATCTTTGACCCAAAATGTGTCCTACCTACAAGATGTGCAGGGATAGAGATGTAGCAGAGACAGAGTGAATGGCCAACCAATGACTGGCACAAATTAAGACCCATAGCATGGGCAAGAATAATCCCTGAAATTATTAATGGTACTTTGATATGCTTGCAGACAGGATCCCACATAATTGTCCTCTGAGAGACTCCACCAATAAAAACAGATGCAGAGATCCACAGCTGAACTTTAGTTAGAGCTTAGGGAGTCTTGTGGAAGAGTTGGAGGAAGGATCGAGTGAGGGACCTGAAGAAGTTAGGGACTCCAGAGGAAAACCAACAGATTTAACTAACCTGGACCCTTGGGGACTCCCAGAGTAGTAATCACCAACCAAAGAGTGAGTACGGGCCAGACCTGGGTCACCCAAACATATATAGCAGATGTACAGCCTAGTCTTCATGCAGGTCTCCCCAAAACAAACAGAGACTGTCCCTCAACTTGTTGCCCACCTGCGAATCCAGCTACCCTGACTGGGCCTCCTTGTCTGGCATTAGTGGGAGAGAATGCACCTAGTCCTGTAGTGACCTGATATGCCAGGGTGGGGTGATACCCATGAGGACCCTCACCCTCTCAGAAGGCATGGGAGGGGTCAATGGTGGCAGGAGCTGTGTGACTGGGAGATTGAGAGGAGAGGAGTGCCAGACTTTGGGATGTAAATTGATAAATAAATAAATAAATAAATAAATAAATAAATAAATAAATGAATGGAAGAAAGAGAATTTTATCTCAACTGAGCGATGGGCTGAAGATGTGGAGGGGATGCTGCTACAGATTAATGAAGACATATTTGAGAATGTGATAGCAATGGCTTCTCAGCTGGCTTGGGAATGCAAGTCTACTACTCTGGACATGAAAGGCCTCCAGCTTCATATAGAGTACCAGTGGAAAATGTGGATCCCAGGATCTGTCTCAAAGGAATTATGGACCCACAAAAAAAAAAAAAAAAAAAAACCAAAAAACAAAAAACAACGTTTGGGCCATAGAAGCTGACAAACAGAGGGACTCACATTGATCCAGAAAACAACCAAGAAACAACGGAGAAAGGTCAGAGGATGAACAGCATATATTTGGAGATGGCTTGAGCTGAGTCCCGAGCTATCCCATCCTTGGGCCTTTTAAAAGTGCTTATCAGAGAAATGTATGTTTTGTAATAACCATGAAAAAAGAATAAAGTCTCCAACCCAAGTTCTGTTTCTTCCCTGCCACCAAAAAGGAGCAAAATATCACCCAGAGAAGATTTTACTTGTAGTTTATTATATAAGTAATTGTATGCAGGAGAGAGCATTATGGTAGTACTGAATGGGACAGTGTTGGCAAGTTTGCAGATTTGTTTCTTTTCCCTACCCCTTGACCCTGAACTTTATTTGCTTTTCCAGAAAAAAAAAAAAGAAAGAAAGAAATGGAAAGAACATGAACTTGGGTAGGAGGTGGGAGGAGGTCTGGAAGGAAGAGAAAGAATACAATCAAATTATGTTGTGTAATTAAAAAATAGTAAAACATAATAAAACTAAAAATTTAAACACTAATAGAGAGCAGAGTAGTAGGGAAAAACCATTAACCTGTAGCAGTAGTTGGCTACACTGCTTTGGTTCCTGGTGGATCACATTCGTGAACCTGCCCAGGAGCTATCTGGATTCATGAATGGCACACACACACACACACACACACACACACACATCAGTTAATATTAAAATGCCTTGGCTAGCTCAAAGACTGGGCAGTTTTAATCCTTCCCATGGTTAGAGCACACATTTCCCTCCTGTAACCTGGCTTAATACCCTCTACTTCTATATTTTATTTTTGTTGCCCTGGCTCCTTCTAGGTGGCTCCCTAGTCTTTGCTGCCCAAGATGCTTCTGGACAGCCCTTCTGGGAATCTCATTCCTTCTCACCTATATTTCAGATGATTTTCCTACTGCAGCTCTAAATCTGATGTCTCCCTCTGAATCATTGTGATTCTTCTTCTAGTTCCTAGCCTACCCAAATCCAAAGGTTCTGCCTCAGTCTATCTGCCTAGCTATTAAAAATGGCTCTTCATTGATTAATCAAAACCCAATTGGGGACAAGGATCTTCAGCGTTTGAACATGCGGATTCCAAATTTGGGGGGACAGATTAATTCAAAGCATTAGAACCAGTCCCCAACATTAATCATAATTCGCCCCAAAGATATACTCAAGGGCAGAAACCACATAATCACCTCATTAGGTACAGGAAAAAAACTTCAAAACACTTCAACATCCTTCCATTATAAAAACCCCAGAGAGTCTAGGGATGGAGGCAACACATCACACCATAGTAAAAGCAATATACAGGAAACCCACAGTAAACCTAATCCTAAATGGATTAAAAACTTGAAGCATTTTGACTAAAATCAGAAACAGTTCAAGATGGCATGGTATAGAAACAGAGAGGTTGATCAATGGAATCAAACAAAGACCCAGAAAAACTCCACATATCTATGGACACTTGCTTTTTGTTAAAGAAGCCAAACCCATACAATGGAAAAATAGAAAGCATCTTCAAGAAATGGTGCTAGTCTAACTGGATGTCTACATGTAGAAGATTGCAAATAGATCCATATTTATCATCCTGCACAAAACTCAAGTCCAAGTGGATCAAGGATCTCAACATAAAACCAGATACACTAAATCTCATAGAAGAGAAAATGGGAAACATCCTTGGACACATTGGTACAAGACATAATTTTCTGAGCAGAACATTAATGTCTCAGGCTCTAAGACTATCAATTAATAAAGGGGACCTCATGAAACTGAAAANCAAGGAAGAAGGAGCTAGAGAAAGTACCCAAGGAGCTGAAGGGGTCTTCAACCCTAAAGGTGGAAGAATAACCATGAACTAACTAGTACCCCCTGGGCTCGTGTCTCTAGCTGCATATATAGAAGAGGATGGCCTAGTTGGCCATCAGTGGGAAGAGAGGCCCCTTGGTTATGCAGACTTTATATGCCCCAATACAGGGAAACGCCGGGGCCAAGGGGTGGGAGCAGGTGGGTAGGGGAGCAGGGCCGGGAGGGGGGAGGATATAGGGAACTTTCTGGATAACACTTGAAATGTAAATGAAGAAAATATCTAATAAAAGTTGAAAAAAAACTTTCTAAAATATATACATACACACATACAAGAAGAGTTTAGAGTTACTCTATGATGGGATAACAAAGGACTATCACACACCAAATGCTAACAAATACAAAGCCAAGTGCCAGGAATATGTAACCTTTCTTAAGATGTTGTCCAGTGATGTTGAATAAAGCCCCAAAATAATGCAGGCTATTACTTGTTCTTGATTACCTCCAAAACTTGATGCTATGACCCTATTATTTAAGACACCTATATTAGTCAGGGTTCTCTAGAGTCACAGAACTTACAGATCACTCTATGTATTAGGAGGATTTATTGTGATGACTTACAGTCTGCAGTCCAACTAACCCAACAATTGGCAGCTGTGAATGAGGAGTCAAAGAATACAGTATTTTCTCAGTCCCATGAGGCTAGTTGTTTTAGCTGGTCTTCTGTATAATCTGGAATCCTGAGGAAGTAGATACCAACACATGTTCTGGCAAGTGAGTGCAACCAGACAAAGAAGAGTAAGCCTTCTTTCTTCCAATGTCCTATGTGGCCCTCCAGCCAAAGGTATGGTCTAGATCAAAGGTGTGTGCTATCTTTCCTGGTCCTAAGATTTTCATGGTCACTATGCCTCAAGATCTGGATCAAAAACATGTGTCATCCATGTTAAGACCCAGGTCAGAAGCCTGTGCCTTCCAACCTCAAGATCTTGATCACAAGTGTGCCCTCCATCTCTGGATTGTAGTTCATTCCAGTTGTAGTCAAGTTGACAACTAGGAATAGCCATCACAACATTATCTACTTGAGGCATAGTATTTGGAGAAATCATGCTGATACTCACCTGAAAGCTTGTCCCTATGGACTATCAATCAGTATTGTAAGGGCCTATGAGTGCTCCTAGGGTTGAAAAGTATTCATCTATCTGATTCAGCTTTGAATTTTGAGAGCTTAAGTTTAGGCTGGCTGGGAAAGATATGTGTCCCTGTATAATACCGGCATGGATGTCAGAGGAGTAATCAACAACTTTCTGATTGAATTTCCGGTCCACTTCACAAGTGGGTACCATTTTCTGGACCAAACCTGGTGCCATTATTAAAGTCAATAATCTGTGGCTGGATAAGTGATAGGCCTACAAGAGAATCTAATACTATTATTCTGCTAAATGGACATAGTATTAATCTGTCAGTCAAATTCTTACCTTCATATTTATAGTTTAGTGTATCTCTCAACACTCATCAAGGAAGCTTCTTTCATGGGTAGGTGGTGGTCAAAATGAAACATGCAATTACAGGTAAACATGCAGAGAATAACAATCTGGTGCTCTTAGCTCTAAATGGATCATCTGTATTACAGCCCACCAAAGGCTCAGGGATCACCATCTAGGAAAGGCTAGAAAGATTATAATAGTCATAGGTACTGAATGTCTTTAACAAAACATCATTTTCGAGACATGAAAGAGCTATTGTACACATGAACGTAAACAATTGTGAGTGCATGCAATGCATGCACAAGATCAGGTTAGACTAAATCCCATCTTGGACAAGAATGGGTATCATGAAGTCCCACTACTAGCTGAGAATCTATGGGCAATCAATGGTCCCCAGAGAAGGGAGAATGTGTTTTTTTCAGGGATTTGGCCCCTAAAAATCAACCAATGCTATGTTCAGTGGTCTTTAATCCATGCACATAGACTCAAGCACTAAGTGGTGTCAGTGTTTTGTGTTGTGTGTAGCTTTTAGCTGTCCCATCTTTGTTCCAGGAATGGGTTGCACTACCAGCCTCTACCCAGCTTCCCTTGAATCCATGGATAAAAGACACACACACACACACACACACATAGTTGTTCATGTTCAACTTGCCTTTTGACACAATTGCTGGGTGCTACTATCTCCTACCTGAAAAAGCATGCCCTTATCCTTTTCTTATCTCTGCACCTCCCACCTGCCCTAAACTTTAGTTGCTAAGATACATCTAGTCCCTGCTAAACATCTATGACCAACCACTTGTAAGAGCTGCCATAGGTCCCAGATTCTCTAGAGACCTCACATGGCTGCTGGGTTCCTCTCTCTCCAAAGCATGGTGAATCTTTCCCACCTTGCATCTCTTCTTTTCTCCAGGGATCCAAAAGTCCCACCTATTTCTTCCACCTAGCAACTTCCATGGCTTTTTTTTAACTGACAGATCAAGAACCAATTGGGGAACAGGACCTTACTATCAGACTCCCTCCCCCCCCACACACACATACACACACAGTTTTTTTCCCCTCCCACATGAATCTGGGAGGAAAAAGTGATGGGAGGCATAGGGGGGTATTGGAGGGGAAGAAATGGGGTGGACTTGATCTACAAACAGTATATGCAGGTGTGAAACCCTGGAATAATAAAACATTTAATTAAAAGATGAAGAAAATAAAGAAGATGAAATGAGGAAGATGAAAAGAAGAAAGGAGACAAATTAAAAGGAAAGGGAGCTGTGTCGTCTCCATTGACCTAATTCCTCCATTTATATGCCACCTTAGAACAGCTCATTCAGCTATAAATTAAAAAATGCATTAATAGATTTAAAGTCCTCATAAGTTAATCACCTCTTTAAAAAGGACCTCCAGTAACTGCTGCTGCATTGAGTACTTGCCTTCAATATATACTGATTTGGAGAATACTTTGTATCTGAAAGAAAACACCCAAACAATGGCTGTCTAAGGTAGACAGATAAGTCTTTTAGGAAGAAATGGAGCTTCAAGAGACAGAGGTCAGGATGACCACATTGGGCTCAATGTTTTTACCATCATTTTCCCACAATACTTTTCCCTTCTACTTGAATATTCTTAGGACAACTTAGGCTAGTTTGGCTTCCTATTGCTATAACAAATATCCTGAAAAGCAACTTCATGGAGAAAAGGGATTCTTTGGATCAAAGTTCCATGTTACATTCCATCAAAGCAGAGATGTTACAGTGTCATGAGCTTTCAGAGACTGGACATCACATCCATAACCAGGAACAGAATAGTTAATATGGGGTGGTGGGGGTGTAGGGGAAGAGGTGGGAGAGGAAGAGCCCCCATCTGGCCAGAGTTCCTGTGCTCTGGGCAGGCGAACACGGGAGGACAAGGGAGGACTGCTGGACACTTTCCACTTGGCCCTGGGTGGGCATCTAAGCTACTGACCCCACTCGGCACAGGGTGGAAAAGAGGCAGCCCCCTATACCAGGGGACCCTCTTATAGTGGACTGTTATCTTGTTGTTGCTAAGCAACTGGGAGGACTCTAGCCTGAAGGTCAGAAGCTTGGAACATTGTGTACATGCGGTAACTTTGACAGGAGCCAGGGGTCCAAGAGACATGAGGGAACACCTACCATCCCATGAAGATAAATTATCACCAGTGGGTTTCTCCGGGGTTCAGACCTCAGCTCAACTGGAGACTAAGCTGTCTGTTTACAGCCCATTGCCCCACAAGTTAACATATGAATGGTAGTACTGAGCTTTGGTTTCTACTCTTACCAGAGTCCTCCACTTTCCAGACTGTGTCACTCACAGTGGGTGTGTCTTACTACATCAATTAAGTCAATCAAGACAAGCACAGACCAAGCACAGACATAAAGAGAGGGGTGTATGCAATATAGTGTTGTATATGCACACAGGTACCAGTGCATGGTCAGGGTGACAAAAGAGAGGATGTCAGATATCCTGTTCTGTCACTCTGTCACATTCCATACTACTGCCTTGAGAATGGGTCTCTAACTGAACCTTAAGCTGTGTTGGAAGCAAACAAGCTCTATTAATCATGCCAACACACACACACACACACACACACACACACACACACACAGTAACTGGATTATAGATGTGGCCCCAGCCTGCCTTCTTTATGGAAACTTAGACACTCATGCTTATGTAACAAGCACATTTACTGCTGATCCATCTCCCCAACTCTTATTACACTGCTCTAAAAAATCAAGATTAGAAGGACCCTGAACTGTTCTCTGATTAGATATAAAGACTATTACAGGTTCTGAGCTCTGAAATTCTACTGACCAAGCAATCTTGTGACCAGGGCTTATCTATTTCCTTTTCCTGTAATACTCCACACCAGTAGTTAGAATGTACTTCACTCAAAGGAAAACTTCTTTAAAATTTATAATCTTGGTGAAAGGGAGAGACAAAAAATTATTTACAAAGTTCAATTTGCCAAGTAGAAAGAAAGGGTCTAAAGCTGTGGAAGTAATACTTGATGGCACTGCTATTGAACAGATGACAGACATGAATTAGTTGTCTAGCTAATTTATTAATTAGTTAGCTTTTCTTTTCTTGTTATACTTTATCTATTTTGTTTTATTATTATAAATTAGAAGTCTGTTTGTTTTCTTAAGAGACATATGGTAGGGGATATAGGGAGAAATTTGAAAGAGTAGAGGCAGGGAAAACCTGTAATCAGGATATATTGTATGAATAAGATCCATTTTCAATAAACAAACCAACAAAAAATGTTGGTGTATCGTGGGATATAACTTTAATCCTAGCACCGAGAAGTGAGAGGCAGGCTAACCTGTCATTTAGAGGTCAGCTTGGACTACATAGAAAGTTCCAGTATATCCAGGGTTATGTAGTGAGACCTTGTCTCAAAAACAATAAAGAGAACAGAATTGTAAGGCAATGAGGTGGGAGAGAGAACAGGGAAGAGTTAGAAGGAAAGTGGCAGGTGGATACTATCAAAATATATTATATGAAAATCTCAAAGAATTAATTAAGGTATTTTTATTTGTCTGTGTGTTCCATGCACATGAATATGAAGGTGTATACACTACATGCACACATGTAGAGGTCAGAGAAAGATCTCATGTCTCTTCTGTTATTGCTTTTTGCCTTATTACCTTGACATATGTTCTCTCACTAAACTGGAAGCTCACTTTTTGAGGTAGGTTGTATGGCCAACAAGTTTTCAGGTTTCACCTATGTCTACTTTACACCACATTGTTGTGGTTACAAGCACATACAGTCACATCTGGCTTTATACAAAGGGTGCTGAGATACTAACTCTGGTCCCCATTCTTGGCCACCAAACACTCATACATATTGAGTAATCTTCCCAACTCAAATAAAATTTCTATATTGGATATGTAAAGTATTTTGTTTCCAACAAGAAGAGCCAAATATAGTGGGCCTATACATAGCCATCCAAAAATTGTAAGCATCTTTCCTTATATCTTTAATTATCTAGTAAAATTCCAAATGACAGTGAAATGGGTACATTTGTCAACTTGACACAATCCAGAATCACCTGAGAAGAGATATTAAGGATGAATTGTCTTGATCTGGCTGACCTATAGGGTTTACCCATTGGGGATTGTCTTGATTACAAGCATTAAGCAATGAGGGAAGTGGGAGTTCACAATTTCCTATGTATCTGAGTAATGCACATGTCCATTCACTTTTTGTTCTTGACTATGGATTTGACAAGCTACTTCAATTTCCTGTCTCTTTGTCTTCCCCACAATGATAGACTGTAATTTGGAACTGTAACATAAATAATCCCTCTTTTCTGTGAACTTGCTTTTCTTTGGGTATTTTGTCACAGCAACAGAAATAAAACTAGGGCAGATTTCCCACAGAGACATAATTGTTGGTTAGCCACTGAGAAAGCTTGGGAGTTAGACTCTGCCAAAGAATTTTTTTCATGCAGCTAAGCTGGTAAACAGTAACATTTATTAGCCATGGTGAAACTACTCTTGGGATTCTTTTCCTCCCATTGGTTGACTTGTCCAGCCTCAATATGAAGGTTTTTGCCTCATCTTATTGTATCTTCTTTTGTCCTGTTTGGCTTTTATCTCTTTCAGGTCTGCTCTGTTTTAAAGAAAAAATGGAAGCAGAATTGATCTGGGGAAGAGGGGAAGTATGGGAATGTTGGAGGAGTGAGAAAGGATAAACTATTGTTAGGGTGTGCTATGAGAGGATAATCTATTTTCAATAAAAGTAAAAAAAAAGAAATATTTAGTATTTGTCTAAGAACTATAACAATGAGCAGCATGACATAATAACACTAAGAAAGCAGCATGACGCAAATACCTTGGCAACAACCAACAGTTCTCTAAGTGACTTGAAACCCCCTGAACAAGAGAGAAATCATGGATGATATTGGAAACCCATCCAATTACCTGGGGATGGTGAACTTATGGATCTTGAAGGGAAGACTAGAACCAAAGCTTCAGTAAATCATCATAATCCCTAACTACACTCTAAATATTTGCTCTTATATCCACAGATAATTGTATTTCTCACTCCATATTAAGAAAACTTCTCAGTGCAATAGACAGAGACCATTATAGAAAACAAGCCAGTCAAAATGCAGTTATGGAACCCAGTCTAAGATACATTTACAAAACAACTCCTTCACCTAATGCTCAAGGAACATTATGGAAGTGAAGTGGAAACTAAAGGGTTCTTTGGAAAGTCAGTTGTGTTGGAAGCTGTTTTGCTGGGACAAACACATGCAGGAGTGTTTTCTTGAAGTGTACACAGGTGAAAGATTAAGGCAGACTTATGAAGGAACGTTTAGTTGAAGCAGACACAGGAGAGAGGATGTTCTGCTAAGGCAAGAATGTGAAAGGAAATCATTGGGCTGCTATGGATGACAACTTGGGGCTATGCCAGTTGTCTTAGTCAAGGTTTCTATTCCTGCACAAACATCATGACCAAGAAGCAAGTTGGGGAGGAAAGGGTTTATTCAGCTTACACTTCCATACTGCTGTTCATCACCAAGGAAGTCAGGACTGGAACTCAAGCAGGTCAGGAAGCAGGAGCTGATGCAGAGACCATGGAGGGATGTTCTTTACTGGCTTGCTTCCCCTGGCTTGCTCAGCCTGCTCTCTTATAGAACCAAGACTACCAGCCCAGATATGGCACCACCCACAAGGGGCCTTTCCCCCTTGATCATTAATTGAGAAAATGACTTACAACCGGATCTCGTGAAGGCATTTTCCCAACTGAAGCTCCTTTCTCTCTGATAACTCCAGCCTGTGTCAAGTTGACACAAAACTAGCCAGTACACCAGTCTCTAAATTTTAGGTTATTTTCATCACAAATATTAAACAAATGTAAATGTTGATGATTCAGTCCCAAGAGTTGATCACTAGACATTACCATGAATAAGATCAGCAACACAATGCAGGGAATCCTAGATTGGGTTTCCAGGGAAGCTACTTGCTGATCTTCACTATAGGTCCAGGAGATACAACAAGTGTCTTACTTCACAAGTTGACTTTTTTCTGTTTTAATTTTCCTATGTTTTGGCAAGTGTGGGTATATATGCACATGGAGGCCTGAGGTTGATATTGGGTATCATCCTTGACTCTACTTGAGGCACGGTCACTCAATCAAACCCAGAACTCAGCAAGATGGCTAATCTTTCTAGCCAGTGTACTCTAACAATCCACTGCCTCAAATATACAAGGCTGTGATTACACACAGGCTTCCTTTAAAATAAATATGAAATTCAATGGGAATAGTTACATTTATAGGAATGTGCAAAAACATTACCATTATCCATTCATTAGTCGATAGGCACTTCAGTCCCCTCCATTTCTGAGTTATTGTAAGTGTTGCAGCAATGAAGATGGAAGCATACATACCTCTGTAGTAGAGATTTTGATATAACGTCTAAGAATACTATAGCTGAATTGAGATATTTTCTGTTAAAAGTATCAAAGAGAATGATCACATTAACAATGGACTGATACTCTCTACTCTGGGCTTCTAAACTTCCCCATCTCTCCCTGAAAACCTGGGAACTGGTCCATTTCATCTATGTTTAATCTTCAGACTCCTTCCTGTAGCTCATGTGGTGACAGCCACCACTTCTCTTTATCTCTACCTGATTGAGTGTAGATTTGAGAAGTGAAAAAAGGTTGTGGCAAAGAAAAACTGTGCTCCCCCCAATTCTACACATTGGTGGACAGCAGTGAAGATGAGCATTTGCAAGAGAAAGAGGGGGAAACATCTGTGTTCCTTGGGTGAGGCTAAGCTAAGACCTGGGAAGCTTAGGGTTGAGGGAGAAAGGCAGCTCAGGACTCAGCATTTTCAGGCTCAAACTGATGCTAACTGAAGTAGCTTGTAAACAGAAGCAGCAGCCTTTCTAAGAAGCTTTGGACCAGCTTTTTATTAGTTATACAAGGATTAAGAAGGTACTGAGGAGGGAACAGAAGAGATAGTCCCTAGTCCTGGGGGCAAGGAGACTGAAATAGTAAATAATTGGTTTCTAGGAATATTGGGGCTGTGAGTCTATTTTTAATGTCTGGGGAATAGAGGATGTGAAGTTGGAAACTGGGTCATGAGGAGATGAACATTTGAGGACTTGACTCCTGAACACTCCTGAACACAGGAAAGGTAGAGCCTGGGGACTAAAGTCCTGAGTCTTAAGAACATTGATACTGAAAACCTGGAATTCTAGCACCTGAACATGGCTGAGTTGATGGTCTCTAGATTCTTGCTTTTCAAAGGGGTGAAGGTCGGGGTCAGGATTCCTTGATCCTAATGAGAAGGAGGTTGAATAATTGATTTCTGGGTTTAGGGAGGTGAAAATGAGTCTGTCCTCCTCTTCTTGGGTAGTGAGGCATGTGTTAGGTGAGGTGAATACTGGGAAACAGGAATACTCAATCCTGTGGGGCAAGAGTGGGTACAGAATGCCTGAGACTTGAAGTAGAGCTGGGGTATGAAGTCTTGATTCTGTGAATGTGGCATCTGGAAACTGAACTCCTGGTTCCAGACGTAGTAGGGACTGAACATCCTTCCTAGTAGGTGACAGAGAGTTGAAAACTGGAGGACTGAAATGCAGGATCCTGAGATAGTTGGGCTGGAAAGAGACTTATGATGCTCATCTAGTAGATAATGGACAGGACAACTGAAGCAATGGTAGAATGGCAACTATCTGTAATCCTGTATTCAGAAAAGGAAAGAAGATACTAGGCTACCCTTGGTTTAGAGTGTGGTAAGAACCTTGGCCTGATGGACCTCTCACCTTTCTTTCCTCAGGGTGTCAGGACTGTGAGCGGTTCATCACTGTGCTGCAGCTCATCTCCATTGTGCTCTTGGTTGCTCTCCTCATGGCTATCCTTGTCAAAGGTCAGGAAACGTTAATGCTAGAGCTTCCTGCTCTAGCCTCACAGCATGTGGGTGGAGGTGATACTGAAGCTGGGACTGTGGTCTTATATGCCTTCTAGGTTTCTCTCCAGACTTGTGTGTAGCAAGAAGTAGTTTCAGAGGCATGGTCTGACTCCATTTACCTTTGTGGTCATACTTCCCTGGGCATCAGGATTCCTCATCTTCAAATGAGATAGATTCAAATAAGACTTTGGGACTTGGACATGTTCCTGGGAACCCAGCACATAGTAGTTAGATTCCTGTCTGCCCCGCCTTTATCATTTATTTGTGAATCCCACACATTAATAAAATGTTTTGATCAATTCCATTACCTCCACCCGCCTTCGAGTTCTTCCCCTCTTCAACCTCACTACTTTTTCCTCCCAGCTTCATGTGCTTCTTCATTTTTATATTCCACTAAATATACTTAGTGCCCTCTATGTAAATGAGTTTAAGACCATTTACTGGAGCATGGGTAGTCTCCTGGGGCAAAAGAACACTCATCCTCTGTCCTTCCCTCCATCCCTCCTTCTCTCCCTCTCCCTTCCCCAGCAGCTTTCAGTTGCCAACTGTTATTCAGCAAGAGTTGAGGCTTCCTGTGCCCATTCTCCATTTCTGTTGGGATTTTGTCTAGCTTGAGCTTCTGCAGGTTTGAGCTACAGTCACAACACTGTGAGTCTACATGAACAACAGGACTGTGGGGTCCAGAAAACACTGTTTTTCAGCAGTCCCCCACTGCCTATGGTTCTTTCCATCTTTCTACCCCAATGTCCATCATGATCCCTGGGGTTCAGGAGGAGGACTTGTGTTAGAGATGTCTCATCTTTGTCTGAGCTCGCCACAGGAGTTTATTCTATGTGCATTGAACATTTCTGAGTCTCTATGTCAATCACAACTTACTACAAAAACAAGCTTCCATAATAAAGATTGAGAACTTCTGGTCACCTAAAGGTTGGATCTCACAGCCTGAATGAATTAGACCTAATACCTAGTCTGTGTCTCTGACTCTCTGTCTCTTTCTGTCTCTCTGTGTGTCTGTGTCTCTGTCTCCCTTTTTCTCCTGGTAAGAGTTAAGCATCTGTATGTGGCTTACCAGTGTCCTGTGCTATGATGTTCAGCTTCTATATGGTCTTTGTCAATCATGCTATGCTGAACAAATCATGTGTCATAAAACTTCATGTGCCTCCCTGAAAGTATAAGAAATTCAGATATTTCCCTTGTTAGAAGGAACATCTCTGGAGGCTCAATGTGGCCAAGCCCCACAATCCTGTCATGACCACTAGCTCTCTGATTTTTACATGAAGCTCTTTCCCAGGTGTTAAGGGGAACTCTCTCTCTCTCTCTCTCTCTCTCTCTTTCTTAAGGTCCCATCTTATTGTTTTTATTATAATTGTATTTTCTTTTTAAAGGCTTTCCAAACTAGAGATCTGGTCATAGTCTTGAATCCATTTAAATAAAGCTAACCCCTGAAGGTTGAGTATGTGTCAGCTCCTTTCCTGAACCAATGCTTCCTCTATTCATAGATTTATCAACATTTAATGTTGTCATCATCTTTTCTTGACATAGGATCTGGGGTTCCTAGGTCCTAAGAGCATGATCAGGAAAAGCAACACATCCACCAGAAACTGGACCAGCTGAAGGCTGGACTAGGTAAGTGACCAAAAAATGAATCTCCAAGAGCATGGGAGGTTTTCCACATAGGATAAGATGACTGAAGAGACTGGGCCTCTCAGAGAACACAGATTAACATTTAAAATGGCACTTACTAGACACACTGGGGCATACAGACTCCTAACATCTGTTCTGACATATAAAGTTCCTGATATCTTCTTTATCTAGGAGTTGTGACCAAGGTGCCCTGGATTATCTTGGAGCTAACAGAGTTAGGAAGTTAAGAAGGAAATGACTGTCCCTGGGGAGATAGTGCAGTGAATAAAGTACTTATTACACAAGCATGAGGACCTGAGTTTGGATCCATCACACCACAGAGAACCTGAGCACAGGCACACATGCCTAAACACAACACTGGTGAGGTACAGGCAGCCCCTGGGGCTCACTTGCTAGCCTAGCCAAAACAGAGAGCATTAGGTTCAGAGAGAACAAGTCTCAAATGTAAGAAAAAACTGAAAGAGGTAGAAATAAACACATAGAGAGAAAGAGAGACAGAGAGAAAGAGACAGAGAAACAGAGACAGAGGCAGAAGCAGAAGCAGCCAGTCACAGCTAGACTGGTTGGCAGTAAGTGACTGGATTCAGAACACTAATACAATAGTACAGGAAGAAGTTAGCAGGAATGTGTGATAGGGCAGTTCTGACAAGAGTCTAAAGAGAGGGAGTAGGGTGTATTTGATCAAAAGATATTGAATGAATACAGATATACATGCAATAACATTCAGTTTAAACCATCATGGTTTGTTGCAGGAAATAATACAAAAATGAACCTGCCAACTCTCAACGGGGCCAGGCCACATGCATATGCGTCTGCTGCTGCCAACAACTCTCTGGAGCTAGCCCCTGCACCAGGTGATCTCACTCACTTGGTCTCTTGGCCGCCTACCCTCTGGCTCCCAGAGGCCACAGGGCTCTTGCTGGGCCATCTCTAGAACAGGAGACCTGAATTCCTCTTCCTACCACATAATGCCCCACGGTCAACCATCTCAACACCTAATTTCCCAATAGAATTAAAACTCTTTATATTTGTAGTTATAAAATTAATATATCAATAATATCACAATTTACAAGATGCCAATACAATAATTTCAAAGCCAATTGAATAATGACTGTTGCGGTAAATCTCCAACCCAAATATGCCCTGGCAATGAAAACACAACTCAATTAATATAAATACAAGCTGTGCGCCTAGATTGGGCAGATCTACCATTAAATGAGCTTCTGCTCCATTTTCCTTCCCCACTCCTTCTCTGTCCTCTGTCGTTCTCTCTCCCTTTTTCTCCCAAAACCTTCAGCTTCACCTTCTCCTCTTTCTCCACCCAATCACTGGCTTTAGTCTTTATTTTATACATTAAGGTAGGAAGAAGGTTTACAGGAAATTACCTGAGTGCTGACTCATTCCTTGTTTGCAACCCCTCACAGGAGAATGGAATTAATATCTAATATAATTAGCCCCAGGGCTATCCACAACAAATGATAAAATCTTTATCCCAATATTTCCAACCTTGTGAAATCATAGCTACTTGTGGCTGGTAAATGCCACACAGGTACATATCTGAAGGCATCTTGGTTCCTCTTCAACTATCCCATGTTCCCTCTCTCTGCAACTCTTAGCTAGTCCTCCCTTTATCTTTATAATTGATACAGTTGAAGTTATAATCTCTTATATTGGTACAGAATTTATTCGATACAAATTTAAGGTTTTCACTGGTATGAATTTCTTATTGATATAAAATTGGGATTAATATTGTTACTCTCATATAGGCATTGCGCCTATATAACACATCTAAGAATACAAGGCTTAGACCCAGTCCTTCTGTAACTGCTATTATAACTGGTTTTAGATGATTAAGCAATATGAGTCAAGGGCCAGATAGCAAACTCATGGTCGTGAGTTAAGTAAAAGTGTGTTTCTGAGTTATTTCAATTAGAAATGGCCAAGAGTAGTCAAGACTTAACAGTTCAGAGATGCTTTGGGTAGATAGGCTTCAAAGGCATCAGAAGTCCATAGAATATAACATTTGTGGACATTTCTTTATTAAAGATCATTTGACTTGAGACTAGTCTGCTCCTGACAGCTTTTCCTGACTTGGATTCAAAGAAGAAACTGAGCATCTATGAACTCCTGTTGTAGCGAGACTGCCACTAGGCAAGAATTGCCTCATTTCATCTGCAGACAAAATACTGTCCAGAAAAAGTACACACTATGCAGAATAATCAACTGATAATCTCTGCCAAGACAGGGTAAATAGCCCTTAAAATTTTGCATTATAAAGGTCTGTCAGATGATCCTGGGCCGAAAGGCTAAAGACCCGATGCTCTAACGTTTTGAATTATAGGGACTGTCCAGGTGATCAGCGGTCTCTATAAATTGGCTAAGTTTTGGAAGGTACATTTTGTGCTTCTCATATTTTCAGGTAATAGTCATTCTTGGACTTCTGACAGGGTTGAAGACTGGTAGTCTCATAGCCAGCCCAAGCTGTTTAGCATTGAGGAAGATGATATAGATTTGAGAGGATGACTTTTAGATGGCATACAATCTAAGCCAGGACATGAGTCGGGTGTAGAATTGTAAGTCTTTTCAGTTAGGATACATGACAGAGGTCCTATTTACTTTACAAAAATGATGGACTGGGTGTTAGGTTTATCTTGTACTTTATAAATTACAAAATGGTAATAGTGGTGCTCAATTGATGTCTGAGATAAAAGAGTCTTTTAATTGGACAGAAAGGAAGTGTTGTGGATAGCCCTGGTCTTGTATTTTTATGCTAATTCTGCTCTTCTGGGAGGGGTTGCAGACGAGGAGTGAACCATGTATACAGGTGCCTTGTGAACCTTCTCCCCACCTTAACTTTTTCAAATAAAGGCTAGAGCCAGTGATTGGGTAGTAGGAGAGAAGGTGGAGCTGAAAAAGTTTGGGAGAGAAGGAAGAAGGGAGGAGAGAGACGAAGACAGAGGAGGAGGTGGTGGAAGGAGAATGGAGCAGAAGCATGTGGCTTGGAAAAAAAAGCAATTTATTTAGGATCTAATAAATAATAATAGAATAGTATAATGGTAGATCTGCCCAATCTAAGCATGTAGCTTGTATTCCAATTAATTGAGTTGTGAATTCAGTATAATTCCAACCCAAAAAGGGCCCAGTCAAAGAAATCACATTCAGATAAATACAAAGTGGGAACATGGATGTATGCATTAGGGGACATATAGTATGTAGGGGACTCTTTTGGAGTGCTGACCAGAGTTTAATAAGCACTTCCATTGTTGTTAAATGTCCTAATTTGGGGCCTGTAGAATGAGTTGATGGGTAAAAGTGCTTTCTAAGAAGCCAAGGGATCTGGGACTCACACAATAGAATCAACTCTTATAAGTTGTCCTATGACTTCCACACACACACTTTCACATCCATACACACATATGAAGTTTATTATTCTGAAGAGAAAATTCCTGAAGAAATGTCCAAAACCTAGGAATCACCAGACTCTTGTAAGGTTGGGAAGCTAGGAACAAGTTTCTCATCCGATTATTTCCCATTATTTTAGTTCAACAAAGCATATGAGACAAAGTATAGACAGATGTAAAAAATTAATATCTATGAAGTCACACCACTCTGCCCCAGAGACTCTGTGTGTTTGTGTGTGTGTGTGTGTGTGTGTGTGTGTGTGTGTGTGTGTGGTGATCTGATCTAAACACGAGTGTGCATTGATTGTTGCAGTAGAGAGCTGGGGTCTGACTGCAAGCAGAACTCTGTGCCTAGATACCAAGATGACAAAATGAGATAATGATAGCAAAACTCCATCATGACTTCCCCTTTTACTTTCCAGAGCTTCCTCCATAAGACTTCTAAGAAGAAGGTACAACCTGGTTGGGGCTATTAGACTCACAAAAGGAAGGCCAATGGCTGTGGGTGGATGGATCACCACTGCAGTGGAGGTAATATAGTGTGTTGAGGGTGTCACTGTGACCCAAGAAACAGTTGTGGTTTTTACCTACTATTTGGACTCCTAAGCATGAGAGTCTGTTTATTGGAATATTATTGATGTGAGTTCTGACATGATTTTGCAATTCTACCACCTGATCTGAAGGAGGAAATTACAGCATGATAGATATTCCAGGAATTTGTTCCTGAGGGAGGTGTGAATGGGATGTCTGTAATCACATGAGAGCATCTGATGATCCTTCCCACTTTCTCCTGTAAGAAAATGTGAATTGTCTACAAGCCCAATAGAGATGGGTTTTGCAAGAAGTCCCAGCTAGTCAAATGAAAATGGAGACGGATTTCTCTAGGGGTTGTGTTTTAGATAGTATGTATAGATAATCTGAGACATAGGAGTATGCTTGCTTTCAAAATACAGTTTGTCAGGCATAAAGATTCATGATAACAAGAGAGATGCAAAAGAACTTCTCCATGCTATGGAGAACATGAAAATAAACAGTTGGGAGGACCAAGGCCAGTGTTTTTCTTTTGATGTCTATGGGAAAAAAATATAAGACTGTATACCAGGCTAATTTGGAATGTCAGTGGGGCCTTAAATGTCATAATGCCCCATTTTCAGTAAGAGGCATGCTTAGATTAGAGGTCATCCAAGAATCACACATGAGCGGAATTCAGCTGGCTCTTGCTTGTCTAGGCACTCTCCATTTATATTAGGGTTAGCAAGTTACAGAGAAGCTGCTAATGACTGAAACCATGTATCAGGGATGGTGGGCAGAGGAATCTCAAGCCCCAGGATATTTGTTAAATAAGGCTTTGTGTCCTGAATAAATAGAATGGAGAGATTTTGGAGGAGGCTATACTAAACACTGGGAAAATTGTACATTGCTGAAAAACTCAGCCAATGAGGAATAAAGGGGGACAGAGAAATGTAGTAAGGAATATAAAAACCAAATAAAATCTTTGCTTTGCATCAAATCTTCATGGCAGTTTTGTTTTGTTTTGTATTGTTTTGCCTTTTGTCCAGGCTACCACCAAATTCTGCAAAACCTAAGATAAAGCTGCCTCAATTTCACAATTGTAGTCTCTTGAATTCTGTATTATAAAATACTGGTTTCTCACAGAAATAACTTAGGCATGCTGTCAGAGTCTGAGTGTGGTATGACCTCCATATGCACATGGGACAGATAAGAAATAATTTCAGTGCCAGAAGTTAGAAAAGTTTGCCATCATAGGGCTGGGAAAGGTGCTCATGTTCTTTGAGGTTTTCAATTTCAGGAACCATTGGTTTTCCATGGAACCCAACAACCTAGATGATGAAGATTGTGCAGTATTTTCATATCTTGGATGGAATGATATCACGTATTTCCATGAGGCATTCTGGATCTGCAAGAAGCCTGCATCACCTTGCTCTGAGTGAAATCTGTTCATCTCCATAGCCTAAATACAGGGCCATTTATCATCTAGTTGAACTTTAACTATGCTCATTTCAGTTCCTTCTGTCTTTCTATGGGCACCTGGGTCTCAAAAAATAGATCTGAGCTCTAATTTTCCAGACACATTGTCTTTAAACACTTGGGCCACTGCTGTATCCTCTCCCGTGCCAATCACTTACCTTGGGTTGAGGTTGGGCTTTTGCCCCATGTTTTCAGCTTTCTTCCTGGATTAATTTCTGGATTGCTTATCACTTGTGAAGCTTTGACTGAGACTGTCCCCCGTAAGTTGGTGGTGCTATTTGAAGACGGCTCTGCAACCTTTAGAAGATGGAACATTGCTAGAGAAAGCACATCATTATGGGTGGGCTTTGGAGCTGCTGTTCTCACTCTTCCTCCTGTGTATGGATAAAAGTATGACCATCCATCTTCCTGCCCCTTCTCATGCTTTTCCATGCTTTTTTTTCCCCTACTTGTTGCTATGACTCTCCCAGCGCAAAGAACTCTGTTGCTTTGGAACCATAAGCCAAAAAACAAAAGAAAACAAAACAACAACAACAACAACAACAACAAAATGTTCCATCACAATGCTGCTTTCTTTCTGGTTGTTTTATAAGAGCAACAGAAAAGTATTTCAATCAAATCTAATATATAAGAAGTGAAGTTGGTACAAAGGAATTAGGTATACTGACCATTTGGATTTCTGGAACAGGCAGGACTATCACCATCTAAGGTTCTTCTGTGTGAACTCACATATCCAAATGTTTTTATTAGGAGAAGAAGGAGGAACAAAGAGAGCACGAGCAATAAGCCTATCAACAGAAAGAAACATTTCTATCTACAGCATTTGTCTCCTTTATCCTCCTAATTAGAGGATTGAAGTTTATTCTGGCCACTGTACCAAGTTCCTATAATTTTCTTTAACAGACATGTTATTTTTCATAAAGTTAATCCCACAATCCACTTACAGTATTCACACAGGGAATGTCTATAAACATACTAGGGAAGACATTAAGAAGGTAGGTATTCTTACACTGTATAGCAGGTGAATACACAGTCTCCAGGCCACCCAAGATTTCGAGAATAAGTGATACTGTGGGTTTAGTACTAACCAAGACATAGACACATTCCCTCCTCTAAGTCTTATGCAACATTACAGAAGAGGGTAAAGTGTACACAAAAGACAGAAGGTACAGTCAAGGGCTGCAAAATGCCATTCTCTGAATTCCATACAGCTATTGTAATCATTAACTCATAACAGAAGTTACTTGCACTGCACCCATGCAAGACTTGCTGTATCAGTCCAGTAATGGGCAGGTGCTAACAGGACCCTACCTACCGCATCTGAAAAACTATTAATAGATTCTGAGAGAGGGAAATCATTGTGTACCAACTGCAGAGTCCACAGGGTTCCATTAGAGAGCACTAGTCCCATGGTAACACAAGTGACCCTGCTTAAATTAAGCAGATAACAAGCAAAATAAACAGATATGGGCATGAGAAAGATTTATAGGAGTGGACAGAGATTGTAGCAAGATGAAGAAGGGTAAGGATGAGAGTGATCAATGCACACTTTATACTTGTATGAAATTGTTTAAGATAAAAATTAATTAACAGTTACAAAAGAAAGCCACCAGGAAATTGAGAGATAGCACAGTGGTTAAGAATGCTTATTGTTCTTGAAAAAGATCTAGGTTCAGTTCCATGCACCCACATTGGGTGGTCCACAATAACCTGTAGCTGCTTCTTTTCTCGTGTGAATTAGGTTTCCCAAAACACCTGTTTGCAGTGTCCTGCAAGTAAGACTGAGGTACTTTTCCCCCAGTTGGTTTTGTTTGGTAAGTAAAGTTGTGGCAGCCAATAGTTGGACAGGGAGACAAAGGGGAGACTTTTAGGATTCCTAGACAAGAGAGTGAAGAATGATGAGGGATAGCAACCATACCTGGGAAGGAGAGGATACACTACACCTGAGAGGTACAGAAGATAATAGTTGGGTTCAACTATAATAACCTTTAACTCTAGTTCTAGGAGATGTAATACCCTCTTCTGACCTCTGTGAATATGCATGTGGTGCTTATGAACTCATTCAGACACACATACACACAAACATGCATACATACACACACACACACACACACACACACACACACACACACACACACATGAATAGGAAGGGAAGAAGAGAAAAAGGTGAGGAAGGAGGGAAGGAGCGAGAGAGAAAGTCATAAGATGTTTTAGCCTTTGAAGGTCTAAAGAGATATTATTTGATAGTGAGCCTCTTAACCATTTAAACCCCCTTGAGTTATTTCGATCTGTCACGTTATGAACAAAATTCCTGGGAGCCTTTTTGTTTCCTCTTTCAAATGCCTTGGCTCTCCTTGGTTCACAATGTGAATCACAGAAGCTGGTTTTCTTTATTCAGAATTCCCAGGCTAGACAAAGCAATCCAGTAAAAGAAAACTAGGGGCTCAAAAACAAGTAAAAGAGTCAGAAACACACACACACACACACACACACACACACACACACACACACACACACACACACACACTTCTTAGAAGTCTCACAAGAAGACTAAGATATACAACTGTAATATGTATGCAGAGGACATAGGTTAGTTCCATGAAAGCCCCTTGGTTGTTGATTTAGTCTCTATGATGACCAACAAGCACAGGTTAAGTTGATTCCGTGTTTTTCTGTATTGCTCTTAACCCCTCCAACTTGCTCAATTCTCTCCCCAACTCTTTCACAAGACTCCTTGGGAACTACCAAGTTCCAAGTTGGCTGTGAATCTCTGCATTTGCCTCCATTTGCTATTGGAGGAGGTCCCAGAAACAGACCTACACAAAACTCTAATCCAAGTGGATCAAAGATTTCCACTTAATACTGAATATACTGAATCTAATAGAACAGAAAGTGGGAAATAGCCTTCAACTTATTGGTACAGGAGACAACTTCCTGAACAGAACACCATTGGCTCAGGCTCTAATATTAACAATTGATAAATGGGACCTCAAGAAACTGTAAAGCTTCTGTAAAGCAAAGGACACCGTTAGTAGGATAAAAAAGCAGCCTACAGATTGGTAAAGGAACATCATCCACCCTACATGTGACAGAGAACTAATATCCAAAATTTATAAAGAACTCAAGAAGTTAAACACTAATAGCTCAAATAACCAAATTTAAAATGGGCACAGAGTTAAACAGATAATGCTCAACAGAGGAATTTTTTTCAATTTTTATTAAATATTTTCTTCATTTACATTTCAAATGTTATCCCAAAAGTCCCCTAAACCCTCCCCCATCCCCCAACCTGCTCCCAACCCACACACTCCCACATCTTGGCCCTGGTACTCCCCTGTACTGGGGCACATAAAGTTTGCATGACCAAGGGGCCTTTCTTCCCAATGATGGCCAACTAAGCCATCTTCTGCTACATATGCAGCTAGAGACACGAGCTCTGGGGGTACTAGTTAGTTCATATTGTTCTTCTACCTGTAGGGTTGGAGAACCCTTCAGCTCCTTGGGTACTTTCTCTAGCTCCTCCCTTGGGAACCCTGTGTTCCATCTAATAGCTGACTGTGAGCATCCACTTCTGTGTTTGCCAGGCACTGGCATAGCCTCACATGAGAAAGCTATATCAGGGCCCTTTCAGCAATATCTTGCTGGTGTATGCAATAGTGTCTGCTTTTGGTAGCTGATAATGGGATGGATCCCCAGCTGCAGCAGTCACTGGATGGTCCATCCTTTTGTTTCAGCTCCATACTTGATCTCTGTAACTCCTTCAATGTGTGCTTTGTTCCTAATTCTAAGAAGGGGCGAAGTGTCCACACTTTGATCTTCATTCTTCTTGAGTTTCATGTCAACAGAGGAATCTTAAATGGCTGTGGAGCACTTAAAGAAATGTTCAAAATCTTTAGTCATTGGGGAAATGCAAATCAAAATGACTCTGAGACTC
>LR751795.1:3441-134462 GCA_902729485.2 Mus minutoides
ATCAAGGGGCGCAGCTAGAGTCGCCGAGAAGAGGGAAGATGGGGGAGGAACTGCCTCCATCAAAGTGACCTGTGGGAGCATTTTCTTGACTGGTAATTGGTGTCAGAAGACCCAGTTCACTGTGGGTGGTGCCACACCTTGGCAGTTGGTTTTGAGTTATAAAAACAAAAGAGAAGAAGCCAGGAGAAACAAGTTAGTAACCAGCATCCTCCATACTCCCTGCTTCAGGTCCTGCTTCCAGGTTCATGCCTTGAGCTTCTGTTCTGACTTCCTTCAATGCTGGGTCTCTAGGCTGCAATAAATCCCTTTCTCCCTAAGTTGCTTTTGGTCAATGTTTTATCATATCAACTAAAACATGACTATAGCCCAAAGTGTAGCTATGGAAGATGTGTGGGAAGGGTGTTCCAGAGAACAGACTTCTTAACTGAGCAATCTAGAACCAAATCCCAGCCCAGCTCTCAGCTACCATGTGGCATTAGGAACCCTGGAAGCCTCTGTCCAGCCCTGCACTCCGACCCTAACAGGATCTTTTTTTTTTAAAGATATTTTCTTTATTTACATTTCAAATGTTATCCACTTTCCTGGTTACCCCTCCGAAAACCCCCTATCCCCTTCCCCCTCCCCCTGCTCACCAACCCATCCACTCCCACTTCCTGGCCCTGGCATTCCCCTACACTGGGGCATTGAACCTTCACAGGACCAAGGGCCTCTCCTACCACTGATGCCTAACAAGACCATCCTCTGCTACATATGCAGCTGGAGCCATGGGTCACTCCATGTGTACTCTTTGGTTGGTGGTTTAGTCCCTGGGAGCTCCGGGGTACTGGTTGGTTCATATTGTTGTTCTTCCTATGGGGCTGCAAACCCCTTTCAGCTCCTTGGGTCCTTTCTATAGGATCTTAATGACCTTTCCGGGAGAGCATCAGAGAAAGCTGTTTAGCCTAGTATCCTCGCTACACAAATATATTTTTTTCTAAACATATTTATATGCCTACCTTGTCCTCAAAGCAAAGCCTGTGGTATTTTCAGGAGCCCAGAATAGACCAAGGACATGTGATTAGCACATAACCTGAAAGTGTTTGTTATGTATTTTGTTTTCTTAAGTGATAATAATAGCCTATCGAGACCTGCTCTGTTTGTCAAGTGTCAGGCTAAATGGTGTGTATGTGCATATCTCATCAGTTGACCTCTTGAAACAATTAGAAAGAATTTATTATTGTGCTCTTATTGTGGAAGAGCAAAATGTAGGCCAGACTGTTTAGCATTTTGCTTAAGGCCACAGCTAATGAGAAGTAAAACCCAGCAAGAACATCTATCATGCCAAGCACAATTCCTTGTGAGATACAACTTTTTCTTTAAGCTATTTCTAGAACATGATATTAGAAAAATACATTTGTTAATGAGCTACAGGAACCACCAGGACAATGATGTATATATGTGGGTGACCATTGCTACAGGAGTTTTGGTTCCACGGGAAGAAATTGGACTTGCTTGGGAAATGACACAGAGTGATGGGCTTGTTTTCCGTGTTTCATACGGAAACCCGGTCATGAGGGTGCACTTCTCTGTGTTGGACTCCTGGCTTTCTATGTGCATGCCACATATCAGAAGAACTAATATCTTCCTAATGAAAAGAGTGTTGCAGAATGAAGACCAAAATTGTCCAGACTATAACCTGTGAGGGAGCTGTCCTCACGGCCTCTCAGCTTCACCAGCTTCTCCAGAGCCTTCTGTCTGATATCGACTCTCCTTTTCATGTCTTTTCTGTCAACTCTAATCCACCCTCTAAGACCCAATTCAAAGCCCCAAACTACCCCAAACCTTCCCCTGAGCATCTCAGTCGTCCCGTGGACGCTTCTCCTGCTCACAGGTATCAGGCTATCTGGTGACAATGAGGATGACACCCACTGTCATCCCCTGCTCTAAAACAGATGGAAATAAATCGACTAAGGGCAGAAGCAGAAAAATCACATGAGACGGAGAAATAAGAACTGAGAGCCACAAAGTGACTGTCCAGTTTCTGTTACCAATGATGTCGGAGTAAAAGTTACAGACTACCTCATTTCAACCAATTTTAAATACATTATGTGATGTCACTGCTTAGTGTTAAAAATAAAAATTTCAACGTCAAGGCAGCCCCTCCACATCGTACTTTGCATCCATAAGGAGAAACTCCCTAGTTGGAATTATAGTAAACTTAGCATGAAAAAGTGGTGCCTGTGACTCTTGGGTGAGAATTATCTGTGTTGTTTTCTAATCCTCTCCTCCAACAATTGCAGATGGTATTGACTATGCTTAATATTAGAACACACAACTGTTTGATGGCCACGCTGGAGGTATAGTTTAATGTCAATGAGTAGTGTTGGATAAAAACACTTCTCTCAGGCCTAGAGACCATTTTTTAAAAAGTCATAATTTGGTATAATAGTATACAATGACATGCGTGGCTCATTGTTTTTAACCTCTAAAGTAAGTTTGCAGTGTAGTCTTTAAAACTTTAATGATTAGGATAAAGAATAATAAGGTAATACACTTTCAACTACATATAATATTTTCTGATGTGCACAATATCTATACATAAGGTGTTCAAAAATAAAATAATGTGTGTTAAGAAATTAAGATGGTATAGAAGTGTTTTAATACCAATTTAAAAATGAAATACTTCACTGTATAGACTCATATAATTCAAAGATAGTCAATGTTGCAATAGTATTTTTCAATGAAAGAATATATCTGTCCACTTAAAAAATTAACTCTGCTTTCTTAATCTTTGATGTGAGAAAAATTAGTATGTTGCCCTCTGGGTTCCAAAAATCTAAAGGGAGGGGGGATGTTTAACCAAGTTCTTTATTTTGGGTTTGTTCCACATTGTTTGAGTCACTAAAGAGTTACACCGCCCCCTGGTGTTCAACGTGCTAAAGTGTAATGAGCTTCAACTGGTATGTTTTCTTTATCTTCTGAATGATAAAGGTAGTTTTTTTGTTTGTTTGTTTGTTTGCTTGCTTGCTTGCTTGCAACAAATGGTAGAGAAGAATGCCTTAGAGTCTTATAAACTCTCAGGTTTTAAAAATAGAACATCTTTTGAGACCTAAACGCCTAGGTTTGTCCAGAGTGCTCCTGAAGTGTTAGCTGAGTTCTGGAAGCCCCCCACCCCTGAACGTCAGATCATGTGATTCACAAATATCCAAAAGTTTCCAGCTCTCTAATAAAGGATCCCCTAGAGGAAACAATGAGACCAACAGCCATCTGCAGGACTTTAAAATTATGTTTAAAACCTTAAACCCAAGGAAAAAAAAATCTGTGAGGGTACATTTGGTTCCAGAAGCAGGCAGTAAAACAGTTAGCAATTATCAGTAGAAAGGTCAGCAGCTGTGCAAGGAAGGACTAAGCTGTATGTGGACAGCCCTGGTCTTATAGTTTCTATTGCCGGGAAGAGATGACACATAGGAACTCTAATAAAGGAAACCATCACACTGGGGCTGGCTTACACGTTCAGAGGTTCAGTCCATTATCACCACTGTGGGAAGCATGGCAGTGTGCAGGCAGACATGGTAATGGAGAAGGTACCAAGAACTCTTCATCTGGATTAGCAGGCAGCAGGGAGACAGGGAGAGAGAGACACTGAGCCTGGCTTGAACATTTAAAACCTCAAAGCTCACCCCTGATGACACACTTCTTCCAACAAGGCCACACATCCTAATAGTGCTACTATCTGGTAACAATTTGTGTGTGTGTATGTGTGCACGCCTACACACCTATGAGGGCCGTTCCTATCCAAACCACCACACCCCCTTAAAAATCTTTCTTGAGAATTCTACACAAACTACAAAGAACATAGAACATGGTACCAGAAGAAAAATCTGGCCTCCTCCAAGCAGAGGCCTTTGTGCGTAAGCATCATAGTTTCCAGGAATTGGCCTCTGGATCCAAGGCATTGCTTTCTGGAATTTTTCTTGAGTATTATAACTCATTAAGCCTTAATTAGGAAAGCAATTCAAGTTCAATAATATGACGACATATCTTGCTCTCTATATCCACTGGCTACTGAGGATTGATGGTCTTAAGGGAAGAAGCACCCGTCTTCTCACATGCCAGTAACTTTGACTACTCAGCTTGTGTGGCAGAAGAGAGGGAGGCCTGGTGCCTCTAGGAAGAATGCACACATTTTATTATCTTACGATACTGAGTCCTAGCAGTTGACGTGTGCACCTCCAAATGCCAAAGGAAATCTTCAGTGTACTCACTGGCTACCCATGAACTGAGATGGTCAAGCCTGAGGTGGGAGTCAACCGTCCATGAAAAGTTCCTTAACTCCCACACAGAAGCAGGAAAGGCACGTATGCTTTAGAAAGGTTTTTGGTTTTTTATTTTCCTGATATTAACCACAGATTCAAAAACAACAAACCCCAAACCCACAGGACACAGAGGCAGGCAAATCTCTGAGTTCAAGGCCAGCCTGGTTTACTAAGCTCCAGGGCAGCCATAGCTGCACAGAGTCAAAACAAACAAACAAACAAAACAAACAAAAACAAACAACCCAAAACCCAAAAACCCCAAACCACAAGCCAAACAAGACAAAATAAAATACCCCATAATTATCTGTTACTTTACTGTCTAATTTAGCACAGGACACTTTGGGGAGTTTCTTTACTACCTGTGTCCCTTCTACAGTATGCTAAGTAAATGACTGAAATGTTCTTGTGATCTTGTCCCCAAATCAGGGCCACCAGACCACAGCTTCTGGCCATGCAGACACATTGCCCAGTGTTGAGAATGCCACCCCCCCCCCTTTGAGGTCTGTTTGAGTGGAATTCCAGAGATGTGCTCTGTGGCCTCTGTCCAAAGCCTACCCATGGAACCTCTAAAATCATGTATTGGATGAATAAATATGTAATATCCACCTGTCTATTTTTCTCAAAGATGAGAAATTAAAACATATACACAGAAAAAAAAATCAGTGTACGAGCCAGTTTGACTTTGGCTGATGTGGGTTCTTTCTTCACCTACTAAATTCGGTTTTTAAGGCTGAGTTAGCCTAGATAAGTCAGATAAAGGCAATCCGATTGGTTTTGTTGTTTTGCTCTATTTTGTTTCGTTTTTAAATCCACTCTTGGTGGCCAAAATAGAGCTAAAACCCAAGCACAATCTAGCTTACAGTTTCTCTCTCTCTAAAACCAATCCCCGCGCCCGTGCCCTTCGGAGTGTGTGGGTGATGGCTGGCCGTGACATATTACTGGGTTTTTCTGCAGCATTCAGCGAGCATGGCGAGAGTACGTGCAGAGGCAGGACCCCCTGGAGAAGCGGAGCCCATCCCCACCTTCTGTCTCTTCAGACAAGCTGAGCAGCTCTGTCAGCATGAACACCTTCTCCGATGGCAGCACACCCGTGAGTGTCTCCACCGCTAGCTCACTGTGCATTGATAGCCCAGGCTCCGGTTCCCAGAAAAGACCTTGAGATGGTTTGTGATGGTGTGTGCGTGGGGGGGGGGGGTGCTTATTTGCTGCATGGGAGCCCACAGTGAGGCTCTTGACGTGGTAGAACTAAGACAAGGTTATGATAGAAAAATGAACTCACTGCGTCCACAGAGTTGGGGATTCTGTGTGATGTTGCTTCTCTATCACGGAGGTGGGTGCACACCACCCCCTCATTTCTTATGGTGTGTTTTCTCTGGTATGTGCTTAGGTGACAATTGTCTGGTTGGAAAGTCAGCTTCGTTATTAGGATTAGAAAGAGAACTTTTGGCAGGAAAAATGGAAGATGATCACAGACTGAAATTGCTGAAATGGATTGAGTGTGTCGGAGACTAAATGGGTTACACAGCGCCCCCCCCCCCGGGCTTGGGGGAAACTGCCGCACCTGTAGATGCAGGACAGATGTTGGCAAGTGCACTTCTGACGTCCAGAGTTTTAAGTGATGTCAACCATTAAGAAGTTTTGAAAGAGAAACATGGTTTTGCACACTGAAATTGACCACCTGTTTAAGAGTTCCCCAGAATGGGGTTATGGAATGGATGCACCTGCTACAAGCCTGTGTTTTGTGTGTGTATGTGTGTGGGGGGGGGGCTGGCGGGGGAAATCATCATTAGGCTCTGTTAAATCAGCGCGTTTCACCATTGTGGTCATTTATTTATAGTCACAGAAATGATAAAAAGTTAGGAAGAGGTAATTATGCAAGGTATATTATTTAAAAATATTCTTCCTATAACTTGCTGTCATGCTCTTTCAGTCATGTGATGAGATATGGCTAAAGTTACTTTCTTTGAAATGTGTGCAGAGACTGCATGGCTTGGCATTATTGCCTAATATTTTAATGCAGATGGGAGTTGGGTTGTTGTTGTTGTTGTTAGTTTGGTTAGTTTTTAGAAGAAAGAAAAAGCTGGTTTTATAGCTGTGAAAGTAAAAGAGGCAGATCTGTTTTTAACCAACTCAACTTCTGGTCATTTGGAAAAAGGGATCCCGGTTACTGGCCTCCCGGTCACTAGAGGGCGCCTGTGAACCACGTTGGAAAATGCTGGGCAGAGCTTAGTTTATGAGTGAAAAAGAAAGTGAAAATTGAGCTCTTAGGATGCCTTTGCTATGAATGCCAATAGAAAATGCAATTAAATGATTGTGAAGAGTCTATGAAACTCTATTTCAGAAACCGTTTTTGACTGTGAGTTAGGGATTCAGATTCAAACTGCCCCTGTATTTGAGCGTGCTTCTCAATTTGCGGGTCTGGACCCCTCCAGCAACCCTCTAGCTCCAAAAATATTTACAGTAGCAAAATTAGTTATGAAGTAACAATGAAGCTACGTTTATGATAGGGGATCACCACAACATGTGGAACTGTACTAAAGGGTCGCAGCATGCGGAAGGTCGAGAACGGCTGCTCTAAAGGTCCCAACTCAGGGCAAGTAGCTGCCGCGCTGAGTCTGGTGACCCACTGTGTGTGTGTGTGTGTGTGTGTGTGTGTGTGTGTGTGTGTGTGTTCTTCAGCCTTTGAGAGTTGTTGACATCTTAGAACGTATCCTAGCCTCTTATAGCCCTGTTCCTTCAATCCTATCACCTCAAGTGTTTTGGGTAAACACTTGAGTAAGTGATTGTTCTCCTGTGCTGTGGCTCGTCCAGTTTATTTGTGTCTGCCCCTGGTGCTGAGTCCTCTACACCACCCAATCTCCCGAGTTCCCTGAATCATTTTCTAATAGAGGAGCTTGCGTTGTCCAAACTTCTCCCTGTCAACTGGCTTTTTCATAAGGTGTATCCGACCCAATCGTCACTCTAGTATAGTCTCTTAGCTCTGTGGGTTGAGGGACAAAGAAATCTTTAAACTTGTGCAAAATATAAGAGTCAAACAAATCTTCCAAAAAGTCATTATTGCAATCTGCTAGCAGAAAGCAAGCAGAGCCTGCTCAGAGTTTTAATAGGGGCCATTGATCATATTGATGACTTTGATATTAGTGGTGACTGTCATGTGACAGCAACTGTACAAAATAAGACACACACACACACACAATGTACGACATAAGCAAAATTAGATATTGAACTGTTTCCAAGCCTCCAGGGTGTCAGATAGGCAAATATCCAAGACTTAATTGTATCCTTTCAGTGCTGGGCATCAAGCCTATGTAAGTCTACAAATATTCTACCTCTGGGCTATAGCCCTATCCTACAAGTCATAATGTTAAAAAAAATCCTTGCTTAGTGGGTTGAAGTCAATATAACTGGGTAAATGTTCTTTTATATTCCATGATCATCACTGCAGCAGGTTACAGAAACATCATCTTTACATCTTTGGGGGCTTGCAGCCCACATAAAGACAAAGTAGAAAATTAGTATGATTTACTCCAAGCAACCTGTCAAGCACACGGCCCTCTACCGCTCTCAGAAGGCCCTGGTTAGGACGCTGGCTTTCCCTGCCCACTGTGAGTTGGCTCAAGTTTATGCAAGACACAGGATGCTCCCTGGTTTAACATGAAGTAAGCTTGTCTTAAAGGCAACAGGTTCTACAAATGACCAACAAAATCATTGAGAGCTTTGGTGCTACAAACTGTCAGGCACATTGTTTTATCTGTTCTTTACTTCTTCAAACCTTCAGCACAAGTCCAATGCTGTTGCCCTCCGGGAGAGTCCCTAGGCCTGCCTGACTTGTGCTTCTCTTGTAGTTTGCTGAACCTCTTGTTGTAACTGCCTAGACGTGATCAGTGTTCTTGACTGGCTTGTCTTGTCTCTGGAGCTGGACCAGCTGTTCTCCACCCACACACTGTCACAGCTTCAGTTACTGCCTGTCCCAGCTGTGCATCACATAGGGAACCAGTTCCTTGTTCCAAAACGAATCCTCTCACTGACTTGAGAATGGCACTTCTGGGTGCTTCTGCTCATTGTTTTGGCAGAACACAGTGATTGATATAGAGCCCAGAATGTGTCTGCTTTAAAATATGTAACAGCAGGCGTGTTTGAGCATGAGCTCTCAACTTCCCCTTAAGAAGAATTGAAGATTTGTCACATGCCTGGCTCTTGGCTAATACTTCTCATGGGTTACCTCATTCAGTCCTCTCAGTGTCCACAAGAATGAGGCACAATTATTATCTCCATTTTACAGACGACAGAAATGAAACTTGAAAGATGAGTAGCCACCCGTGGGTTACACACCAGGCCAGAGCTTGCTCACTTCTGTCTTCTGTGATTTCACAGGGCTTGAAAGCAAGCCTTCATTTAGGCATGCTCAAGGAGGAGGGGCAGCAATCAGCCAATGCATCTGTAAGACTACAGTTTGATAGCTCTAAACAGTGAATGAAACAGTTGAAAAAAAAACCCATTTGATTTTATAAATTGCCTTATTCTGTGCTCTTTGATTAAAATCTCAAACCTCAGCTATTCAGTGCCAAATTAAAGGAGCAACAGGAGGGGAGATAATATTAAGTTATGTTAGCAATTTGCATATTAAGTGCCCTTATACTGTAGTGTATCATGTGTTAACTGGAAAGTTTGGGTTTAGAAATAAGAAATTTGAATAGCAACTGTAATTTGGGGAATAGAAATGGTAGGTGTCGAGGTGAGAAAAAGTTACCTTTTCTATCTCAGAAACATTCCTTCTTTTGGAAGAACAACAGTGGTAAAGGTATGTACTTTGTACTGGTCAGATTCCCATGTGAAAGTACCTGTGGTTCTCAGTTCTAAAAGATTTGTGATTTGTCTAGGAGGACATAGGCTCTGAGATAGTGACCTGTGTAGAAGTCGCTGGCATGTACTCATGCAGACAAAGGCAGAAGATGCTGAGGTTTTAGAAGTTTTTAATCCCCTTTGGCTTGACTTGGTTGCCAAGAACCCTTCCTGTCCTTCTAGACTTGGTCACTTCCTCTGGGTGGGTGTCATGTCGTCTTCCCACCTGTAAGAGGCAGTATGGTACAGGGACTGAGACTTTGGTCTGATAAAGCCATGTGGCTAAAATAGGAGTCCCCACTGTTTCCATGAGTCTAAGACATCACTTCTTCATCTATGACTGGAAGTAACACCCACCTCACAGGTGGTTGGTATTGCTGTGAAGATCAATGATGTGCTGTCTGTAAAACTCAGCTCAGAGCCTGGGGGCCTGAGGCTCTCAAAAAAAAAAAAAGATAGTTGAATCTGTTCTTGATGATATTCAGTGCACTTTTCTCATTTCCATAGCACTGTTGAAAATGTGTACACAACAGGAAGGGAGTTTTTGACTTGGTACAGATTGGGGACCCACACTTGTATGAGATTCTCCAAATTAACCCATCAAAACCAGCTTGTCCTAGAAGGAACATGTGTATATATATGTGTGCATATATGTGTGTGTATGATATCGACATAACAAAAAGTGTACATCATTAAGTACGTATTCTTACTAAAGCCTTTGACTTTCTGAGAATAAAACAAAAATTTAGTCTTTGTGTCTGCATGAGTGGACATCTCCCCAGAGACCATACTTCACACGTAGTGGAGGAGTAGCAGATCATCTTTCCAGAGGATTATGAGACTCTTGTGTACAGGAATGAGGGGTTATTTTCATACTAGCAGCTGCAGAAAGCCCAGGTCCAAGGGATCACCTTAGTCCCAAGCAGAAGGATTATAGTTCTGAGCAAGTTCAAAGAAAAAAAGGTTTCGCCCACCTGAAGATCCTAGTGCCTCATTTATCCTGGAGAAAGGGGCAGTCAGCTCATTTGATTACTGGCATTGTTCAAGTGGGCCTAGCTTTTAGCAAGAGTCTCTAGACATTCATGGATTTGATAGATCCACCAAAGCTTTCCAAACACTCTAAAAGTCAACAATGCCTCTGAAATAAGAGCTACAGCTAGTCTCACAGCACGTGTGATTTTTACTCGTTTTGGATCTCTAATAGCCAGACTTTAAGTACACCAGGAGGAATCTGGTATGCAAAGGGATTTGCAGTCAAGCCATGCCCACTCAGGGGGAAGAACATACTGGGCCCTAAAAGAGGCTTTGCAGTGACCCTTTCCAATACAATTTCAAGTGTCGTAATTGTAGAGAATGAAAGACTTGTGTATGTTTAATAATTTAACAACCCAAATTTTCCAGGTCAGGGGCAAGTTATAGGCTTGTATCCAGCTTTTACAGATTTAGGTCTCTTGAGTCTTAGTGTTTCGGTATCCAAATTTCATCTTCCACCCTGTGTCTCAGACCCACAAATAGCAAAGAGAATAGAGCAACCATATGAGAAAAAAGGGGAGATTCCTATTTACATAGAGCAGACACAGTTCTCTTGATACTGAGTGATTGAAAATTAATTAGCAAAGTTTCAGAAATTATTTTAATAATAAATAACAATGTATGACAGTGTGCAAAAACACATTTTGTATAAAAATGTCTTCACACATTTCCCTTTAAGTCTTTGAATATTCTTTGATAATTCAGAATAAAGTAGATTCTTTCCCCCAATATTTCTTAACTTTATTCTTTGAAGATAATTTTCCCCTGGCAGGTTTTAAAATATGAGCAAGCTGTTTTGGTTTGGGGTTTAAAAAATGTCAAGGCTCAGGGAACACTGTGGTGGAAGAAGCAGGGGTCGGGGGGGGGGGGGTTTGTAAGAGCCAAAAGGTCAGAAATTCTGCTGTGAGATTTTGTCTCCTACATATAACCATAAAGCTATGATACTTCAACAATACGGCTACTTAAACAAGACATGAACAATAACAGCACCAATAGACATGAGAATATGGAAAGTGAAATTCTCATGGGACCTCATTCCCAGACGAAGAACTACAGGCAGGCAATGACAGCTGAAAAGTGGGGAAATAGTTTCCCCTAGAGATGAGCCTTTAATTGGTTACCCAATACCTAGTAGTCATCCCAAAATCACTTAAGTACAGGCAACACTAAACTGACTTATCAGTCTGCATTTGTATATTTATGAACATACACACACCAATAATGATTAAGAAAAAAGAGGCCACATTTGAGAGGGCCTGGTCAAGCCCTGGAGGGATATGCCCTCTTCTGGCTTCCACAGGTACTAGGCGTGGATGTGGTTCACACACACACACACACACACACACACACACACACACACACACACACACACACACATATATATATATATATGCACAGGCAAAACCCCATATAAATAAAATAAAATAATTATTGTTATTGTTAATAATACAATTTTAAACTTAAAAACAGATATTTTCTAAAACAAGAAATAAATAAAAAATTTAAATTGCTAACCCTTACACATTGGCTGATGTACAAAATTGTGACTTCATTGATCACTGACTCGTTTACTCTCCTAATATAATGAAGATGCCGTTGGGATCTGAAACCTAATATCAAGACCTATGTGTGGATGGCAGAGCACTCGTCACCAGGTACTATGCCTTCAATAAACACAGTAGAAAAGAAATCTCACTTGGTTGTAGACAACCTGTCCTCACCATGGTCTTATCCTTGCTCTGCAGCTAAGTGACAGAAGATAGTGGCTCTTTGTCTTACATGCACACTGAGCCCTCATTAGCATTGTACCAGACCTCACCAGAGCACATGAAGAACATGCTAGGGTCCAAAAGAGAAGTGGGATGTGGGGAGACTGGATGTGTTCCACTCTTGTAGCTACTTTGCTTGGAAATCTTCTGGTGTTGGGTTCTCTCGGTTTGCCGATTATAACTGAGATGTCTGTGGTGGGATAAGAAAGCGGAGTTACTCACATCCTGGATTAAATCCACTTCGTTAATTCCACACTCTTTCTGCAACTATCTGAGGACCTATTGTGCGCCTTGCTACCACACTAGGACACTGGGACACGGTGATCACAACTAAATCAAGCAAACCTTACAGCTTGTATACCTGCACAGAATCTATATAATTCCCTAGGCATGATTGGCACATCTTGTAACAAACATACCATTAACTTAAGGGAGATACTCAGATTTTTTTATTACTTTTATAAAAACTTGTAATATTTTCTTATTAATAAAATCTAACTGCCACAACATCTTTTAGGGTATAATTTTCCAGAACCTGGTACCAGAAATAGTACTGTTTATAGATATTAGCAGATGTTACTTGGAAGGAAGATGAGATAGTCAATTTATTTACCATAGAATTTTGTACATATCTGTTGTGTCATCACAGACTTGCATATGCAAAAAGAGCCACTTGCCCACATTTCCAAGCTTCTTTCTCCATAAAATACATTATTAATTTTATCTTATCAGAAAATTGATTCATCAGTGGCTCAATAATAACATTAATATGAATTGAACAGTGCATTGTGTAATACGTATAGTTAAGACTTTGGCATCCCTCTTTATAGACCTATATTATAGAGCTATATAATACAAATGAAAGCTTTATTTAGTTAGTTTGCACATAAAACTTCTTACACTAACTGACTCATAGAATGTATATGAACATATATATATGCTTTAAAACCAGAAAAGTTTAGCCAACAAATCAATGCTATTGAAAGGTGGCATTTCAGAAATTAGTAGATAGCACATTTTCCCCATCTTGATTTAGGTACACCTTCCTAGGAAGTAAGAGTGATAGACAGCAGGGGATCTACATCTGAGATTTATTTCTTACCAACATTAGAATCCTGAGTATAATTCAGACAGAGGGAAAGGCTGAGTATCCTATCACTGGACTCAAGAATCAACTGGTAGCAGCCATGGGTAGCATTGAAAGCTGCTGGCCCCACCCACAAGCAAGGTCAAGGGAGTCCTGAGCATAGGGGCAAAACAGGACCACAGAGGCCCTAGTTTGTAATCCTTCAGCCTGAGCAACTTCCAACTTCTGGGAGAAGAGGGCAGGAGGGACATCAGTGGCCATGGGGCTTTTAGAAAAGCTCTCCCTTAAGGAAACTTGAGGTTGGAAGAAGGTAATCCCAAACTCCATGCAACAATGTTTTGGCTTCGAATCTGGCTACATAGCATCCTTATTTTTTACTTGCTTTTACTTTTGTATGTTGATACAGAATTTGATATATCAATTATTTCAGCGTTGTACTAATATGAACTTTTGTGCCAACTTTTTTATTAATAATTTTATAAGTGTGTCTAAAGTGTTCTGGCCATATCCACCTACATTCCCTCCTCTGCAATTCTTCCCTTCCCCTCACCTTTCACTTATCCTGTCATGCATGCTCCCCACCTCTTATAATCTGCTGAGTCCATGCAATGGAAGATTTGTCAATCATGACTGAAAAAAAAATCTCTAATTAGGATATGTGATTAACTAGAAATAAAAAAGAAGCATGCTGTATAGAATAAAACTAGACACTCTCATCCTAAGTCCCTTAAAACTGTACCTGTATGTTATCTTTTACAGTGACTTATTCAGAATATATGGATAACATTTTAATTATTTCTTCATTCTGAATTTAAAACATCTGCGAATAATTAAAGAAAGCTCCCTACCAACTTTTTGAAAATACAAATCAAAACTTTTCAGAAGTAGTAAGTTTTTGATGCTTTTGAAATGTTCTATTCCATTAAATAAAATAGTGTTAGGAGTTGAAGGGAGTTGCTTTACCTTTTATTCCGCAGTCATGGTGATCTGATTTTTAAAAAATTACATTTTTTAATGTGCTAAAAATTCTGAATTGTTTTTGAAGTAGATTCCGTGTCTGAAGAAAAAAATCTCATTTCTACGGCAGCTCCTGGGGAGCAGAGAAGGGGCTTCACACTCCTCATGAGTTGATCGTAATGACTCATCTCCTGAGGCAACACCGGGAGCTCATCCCAGTTCACCCCGAGACAGCTTCACGTGCGATCTGGGAATCGATCTCTTTGAGGCATTCTGTTGATAGGGTTAACCATATTGGTGGAAAACCAAGTTATTTGATGCAAATAGATTTTCAAGAAAATCATTATGCTAAATACTTAATAGAAGGATTTCATCTACATACGGCCGCAACTGTGACCTGCTTTCAGGATGACATCACTGGGTGTCATGTGGCTCTTCATACATTCCAGCCTCAGACAGAGGTAATCTAGGAGAAGCAGAAGAGTCGGCTGATCTTCGCTGTGAGAATCTTCAGCAGACAGAAGCCGGGACGAGAGGGAGGCAGAGCTGCTTGCACAGTGTGTGTCGTGGAATTCCACAATGGAGCCTTGGGGAGTTTTCGGCTTTATTTTCATATATTTTTTAAATTAATGAAGATTAAGTGAATCGAGGGCTTCAGATTAGAGGGGACTTGTTCTCTTCATAAAAATCAAGAGGGTCTCTCTTTGGACTTCTCTGTTCTCCAAGGAGCCTGGTCACCTTTGTATGTTTATTCCCCCAATTTGAACAACGCAGAGACAAAAAACAGGCAGTTTCTTCTCTTGGGAAACTTACTTTTTTTCCTTCAGTTTTGAAGATTTATGTTCCAAGATTTGCTTTAAGCTGCCTGGGTTGTTAACTAAAGGGGAGACACCCCACCTCACAGCATGCTCTGTAGAAACTCTCCAGGTAACTTTACCTGCTAAGTGGCTTTCTATGGATTCCTTTTCAAGCCGGTTTCAATGAATCCTCTTCCTTCTCAAATGGACGAGGGTAACTCTTCAGGACCATGGAGAGGTCTGAGCAGCGCTTAAGGGCCGCGTGGGACTGCGACCCAGGCAAGCAAGCTGTCAGAGTAAGTTTTCCACATCCAATCCTGTATACTCACCCATCACATTCTAGACATGTGGGGAGAAGTAACCCCCAAGTCTAATAAAACCGACACTATAAAAGATAGGTTCTTCACTGCGTTTTAAACTTTAGAAACAACCAGGTAAATGTTATTTTAGAAAGCGCTAATATGCTCATTTAAAGAAAAGATTGCATTCTTTGATGTGAATGTCTGTACTTTGAATTTTGAGAATGTTGAAAGTTAAAACTCCAACACAAATTAATTACACTGTAAATATACAGACCAGATGTTTTGGAACTATCATTTTACAAACATACGTGGATAGTTTCAAATGTGCAGTTTGTTGCTCTTTGTAAACAGAAGGTGCTGAAAGGGGGTTTCTGATTTGTCATTAACCTGAAGAACAGTTAAACTCTTAGACCACGGATCATAGTTTCCATTCCAAAAGAGCACTTAGCTGTCCTAATGTTCAGGCACACAGGTGATAATTGTGACCTAAAGTGCTGGCTTTTATTTGCATCAAATACATACAGCGAAACTGATGAAAGTTATAAGCAGCTTTTTAAAATAAGATGATTAGATGTGGGCTATTGAAATTGCTATCTTAGTATCACTAGATATATTTATTTAGCTTCAAAACTTCCAACTTAACTATTTAAATCAAAAATTCAAAAACAACAAACTTATTCCCCCCAAATCATTCTTTAGCCACCTCCTTACACCCCTGGAGAACTGTATATTATAACCTCACACACCCAGTGGAGAAGATCCTCTGGATTACTGCCGATAACGACCCCAGCAGATATTCTGATTTCCTGTTCGGAGTTGTGTAGGAGAACATAGGGCCATTTAAAATATAATTTAAGAAAAAAATTTTCAGGCCAGTTAAATATAGCTTCAGACACATATGCTAAACCCTTTACTTTAAAATATAATGAAGCTCTTTTAATGTTATTATGATATAAAACTTACTTCTCTCAATGGTTCTTATATTTGAAAACATCAAGCATAGATATTTCTTTCTATTATACATTATTTTCAGCTGAATTGCCATTCATCTTAACTCTTCAGTAACTTGGCACTTGATTTTTAGATAAATGGTACTTATTCTTGACAGCATGTGAAATGTATAATTTTAAAAGACATGACTTAATTTTGCATTAAGGTGCTATTGTTATATGTATTTTTGACATCTTTGCTTAGTAGGTACACTAGAGCTTTCCTAAATTGATCTCAATATTTAAAAGAACTAAGCATTTTGAAATGTGTGAAACCTAGCTTTACCACCCAGCATTTTTAGTTTTGTTTGCTTGGATTATGTTTCTGCGTGGATTTTAGGAGGAAACAGTGTCTTTCCCTGTAGTAGCTGTACTGTGGGACTTTAAGTTTTAACATCCTTTTTATCATGAGCTGTGTCTATTCCCTAATGGAAATGGACCCTGGACAAGCCTTTTTGAGTGGTGAGACTATCCTTCGATAACTCAGACAACGCGAGGCTGGTGTCATAACCTGTGCCTGTCCTATGCTCTGAAGTTGGGTATGTAAGGCTTGCTAGATTCAGGGATCTGTTATCTGTCAATCTCTTCCTCTCTATCAGTTTCTCAAGGACACGATGCGGTATGATATTGTCAGGAGTGAAACATTTTACATTTCTTCCTCTTTAGAAAACATTTTGGTGATATATTTATAACCGCAGCTACCTAGCTTAGACAGTTTGAGATATGGTTGTTTATGTATTTGCTTAACTAGAAATTGTTGCTATATGACAAACCACCAACAGATGTTAGCTTCAGGTCTGATAGCCTTTCAATCATTATTGAAAGAGTGCAAATCATCCAAACAACAGAAGACACACAGAGCTATTTAGACTGTGAGCGCTCCCCATTTTATCCTTTTCCTTTTTCCTTTTTTTTTTTTTTTTTTACAGCATTCTGTTGGTAGCAGATGTGTGTGAACAATCTTAAATTTAGTTGACTGACATTTTGTTTTTCTTGCCAACGTAAAAATATGCTCACAGTTTTGTGGTTCACCCACCCTTGCGGGGCTCTATAACCTTTGGCTGAAAAAAGTGTGGGGATGTATCTCTTTAGCCAAAACACACTGTAGTTTAAATCCTTTGTAAGGATGCTGGACATAGATGGAAATGATACATACGTTTTCACTAGGATTTTTTTTAACCCTTTTAATCCTTAAGAGAAGTTGGTCTCAGAAATGGTTCTTACAACCTGGAAATGGTTCTTATTGTTGGATCCATCTCTGTCAGAGATAGATGTGACATATCTGGGCGTTACAGTGACAGCAGGGTCCTCCTCTTGTGGGAGAGCTTGAGAGTTGGTTTGGGTCAAGGAAATAGCTATTTACAAACACACTGGATTCCTGAGATTATTTATGAAGGATGTTGGTTGGTCCCAAACAATTTCTTGACTTCATTTAAAAGCTTTCTGTCACTATGATGGCACTCAATGAATGTCAGGGTCTTAAGATCAGAACCCGGTTTTCCAAAGAATATCTCTGAACGTATGCATCAGTCTAGATTCACCTAGCTCTCACCCACTGAGCACCCATTATCTGCAATTCCTGGCACTGCAAATTTTTAGCTTTAGACTCAATTCTAAACATGCAATTAACTTATATGATCCAAAGACAATCTTAGTGTTTCAAACAATTTGTACATTAAATAATTCCATGACATGACATGATGCTACTACTCAAAACATCTTGTATTTTGAAGAATCTTGGTCCGGGAATATTTCAGCTGTGGGTTCTCCGGTGAGTTTTGTCTTGACTGCTGAATTTTAATGCTAGTCTTTTAGTTCCCCAGTTATACACATAAGAAACATTCTAACTTCATCGTTCATGCTAGACCTACATAAATAAAATTATACTCGTGCAATATGAATTTGGGATTTATGTTAATCATTATTGGAAATAATAGCATCATCTAAACTGTTTCAGAGAATTGAACTCAAAAGAACTGAGAGACTTCCCTTGGAGGCCATCTATGCAGTTGAAAGATTAAAAATGAAACCTAAGTCTTGATACTATATTTTTCTCATTTTAATTTGTATTTTGCATGCTAAATCCTGTAAGTGAACCTGACTCTCTCTCTCTCTTAAAAACAAACAAACAAACAAACAAACAAACAAACAAACATCTAGTGATAATTCAGAATTCACAAGCCTAAACCTAAGAAGTTAGAGCTAGTCATTATAACGTACATACACTATCTCCATCTTACATGACTTGTAAGATGGAGATGGCATGCTTGGAACTCTCATCTGATTTAAACTGATCTTATATTATTTTAGCTATACTTCTGGACTCAATACATTGCCACATACAGCCTGGCTCCATTAAGAACATCTTTTGAGTGATATGCATTCAGAATCCAGCAGTCTATAGTGACATCTGCTTTAACCATCTCCAGGATGTGTCATGGGGGTCTTCATCTCCGGAGTTTATTCACAACAAAGGCAGGGAAGAAACATTTCTCCACTTGAATTTCTTTTGGGTGGGTTGGAATTGATAATCCTGTCCTAAGAAAAACAAAATATTAATACAGATAGCATGCTGACTCTCCATAATATATTAATATGGCTTTCCAAGTTATCCATGATTGGTTGAGTCTAATGATTTGACAGTAATTAGACAAGGACAAAAGACTTCAATGGCTTAGAGAAGGCAACACAATTTTTCCATGTTTCATGTGTTTTGGGATTGCATGAGGACTGTAGATACAGGCACTGTATATAAATTTACTTTGACTATTTGACATCTTTGTGAATGAAATCATAACTCTAATTGAATAGAGTTTTGTTGGTTAAATAGCCTTACCAAAGAAGTGTTAACTAAGAATCTGAGTGACATTGGGTCAAGTCTCTCAGAGTATGTTATATGTATGGAAGTGTGCCCATGCAAGCACATATATGCTCATGCTACTATGACCATGCATATGATTTACTACACATGCATATGATGTAGTAAATAATCCTCAAGGTCCTCTCCAATTTGAACATAGAAGGGAAGCAATATTGAGGTGGTTCAGCAGTTAAGAGTTCCTGTGCTCTTTCAGAAGACTAAGTTTGGTTCCCAGCACCCATATTGGTAGCTCACGACTGCTTATAACTGCAGTTCCTGGGAATCTGATTTCTTTTTCTGGCCTCCACAGGTACAGAAGACATGTACATACACATTCACACACACACACACACACACACACACACACACACACACACACAAGAGAGGTGGGGAGGGAATAAAAATTTAAAAATAGAAGACAAACCTTTATTCAGTTACCATTTACTAGTTATATACTCCGATCACTGTATGGAATTAAGAACTAACTTGACTGACTGACTATTCCTGAGCCCCGAAGGAATCAATAGTTTAAGAGTGAACATTAAAGAGGCAGATTGAGAAATAAGTTAAAAATACACCTGATGGTTCTGTTTTAAACCTCAGGAGTTGGAAAACATCTAGGAAGCAGAGTGCAATGTATCATTTGGTACTGCTGGCAAAGGGAAACAATGGAATAAAAGGGGATGAGCAGAGACAGAAATACAATTTATGTCTTCATGGTTTCTACCACAGCGATGATGGGATATGTGGAAGAGAAACACAAAACTAGAACGCCCTGCTCTCTGACCACCCCAGTGGCTGTACTCAGGGTAAACACAACCTCCTGCTGTCTGTTTTCATCCTTTGCCTGCAGCTGGCCACTCTGTGTGCCTATAGCTAATGGTAGACCCAGAGAGTCCCAGCTGACAACACTTCCTTTTTATAATTCAGGGAAATTCCAAAGCTATATGCTATCCATCCCTAACCTTTGCTCTGAATGTGAATCTCTGCTTGATTAACAGTTTATATGTTTGTTTTTAAAAATACATGCCATATTTTTGGATTATTCACAACAAATAGAACCCCCAAAATATTAATTAATGTGTGTGTGTGTACCTGTGGAGGCCAGAAGAGGAAATCAAATTCCCTGGAGCTGCAGTTATAGGCAGTTCTGAGCTACCAACATGGAGGTTGGGAACCAAACTGGGTCCTCCGAAAGAGCACAGGAACTTTTAACTGCTGAGCCATCTCACCAGCTCTTAAGCTTTTAAATAAGACAATATTGCTTCCCCTCTATGTTCAAATTGGAAAGGACCTTAGGGATTATTTAGTCCATTACATGCACATGCAAACATGGACATAGTAGCATGAGCACATACATGCTTGCATGGGCATACTTCCATACACATAACGTACTCTGAGAGACTTGACCCAGTGTCACTCAGACTCTTAGTTCACACTTCTTTGGTAAGGCTATTTAACCAATGCAACGATATTCAATTAGAATTATGATTGCATTCACAAAGACATCAAATAATGAAAGTCTGCAATGCTCTAATGATCATGAAGATAAGAGATAACTCTTGGGAGTCAGTTCTGACCTTCCATCTTGCTGAAGCAGGGTGCTTCTTGCTTCTGCTACTGCACTGTGCATTTCTGGATAGCTGGCCTGTGGATTTCTGGCCAGTTCTCCTGGCTGCTCCTCTCATCTTGCTGTAGAAATGCAGGGATTACACAGGTTCACATTCACATCCATCTTTGTGCACAGGTTTGGGGATAGAACTCAGGTCATTGGTCTTGTGTGGCTAATGTGTCTGCTGAGCTATATCCTTGACCCAGAGGTTCCTATTATAATTAGATGTTAGGACTGGATTGTGGAGCAAGTCCTCAGAGCAGTATCTCCTCCTGCAGTTCTTCAGAAAACCCAGGATAGCATGAGCTCGGCCTTCTCTCGCACACAGTCAGTTCTTCAGAAAACCCAGGATAGCATGAGCTCGGCCTTCTCTCGCACACAGTTCTCAAAGCCAACCTTCCTTCCGGAAAACCAGGAGTGACAACACAGAAGACAGAGCGGTCCGTGTGGGAGGCCTGAGTGATCCTCTTTGGAAAGCACACATCCCACTGCCTTCACAGTATCCCTGACTGACCCCAGACCCACAGCACACCTAACCATAGGGAAGACTCAGAAAAGCACTTATTTCCAGAGCACTAGGAAGAGGGACAGAATTTTAGAGCACTTTAGACTTTCTTCCACACCTTGAACTCTGTTCTGTGTCTGCATCAGTCTGTCAGGCTGCTAAGTACAAAAGCTGACCATGGTTAATTTCAGGCAAAAAGTGATGCATTTCAAACACACATTAATTGACAGGAATTCAGGGAAGTGAGCCTCAAGACTTAAGTAGGAACGAAAGAATTTTGATAATTCAGAAGCCCAGGCAAGGGACACTACTGTTGAAGTACACTGGATGCAATGGCCGTGGTATTCTAAAGTGTGTTACTTGTTTCTCTAAGAGACAATTCATTCAGATCAAGATTTTTGAGCTTAGCCATGGTATTACCTGGATTAGACTGCTAAAATGCAGGAAGAGAAAGCTGTCTCTCTTCTTCCAAGTGTAATTTTCATAATAGGTTCTGTAATCCCAAGAAAGGGGACCGCAGACACCACACACACACACACACACACACACACACACACACACACACACACACACACACACACATCACTCCTGTGCCTGAGGCTATAGGAGTCCCTTGATGCCTCATTAGATCTAGCGATGACCCATGCTGCTTCTCACCCATTCCAGTTGGCCATACGCCCAAACTACTTTATTGCTGTGCCTAAGCCTAAGCCTCATTGCCTCTCCGAGGATGTGTTTTGATCATCACTTTCACCACTTGATTACCCTAATCCATCTAGCATCCTGTGTGAGTCCTGCTCTGGCCCTTTCTGAGGCTAGCTGAGCTTTTCAGACACTTTTCTACAGCCCTTGGCCTTGTTTGAGAACTTAATTCAGACCTGCGACCTGTGTGATAAGTCTGCTTGGCTGTTGCCCAGACATTTGACCCATCCCCTGTGAGGTTTTCTCATCTGTAGAATGAAAAAGTAAAAGTCGGCTCTATTCCCATTAGTCTCAAAGGGACACCAGGCTTAACAAGATGGTGCTTCGAGATATTTGGAACACAGGGTGGCATTATTACATTATCGTTTCCACAAGCTGTTAACCTGAAGGGGGAAAAGAAAGGGTGGAAATTTAACGCCAGAGAGGTTTCTGGCACTTTGTCAATTTGACATTAGCTTTGAGGGCTTTTGGAATCTTGCCTGAAGTTTTCAGCACCAAGCAGCTAAAAGCTGTGTTTTTCTAGGCTCCTGATGGTCCTGTCCCCAAGGGATGGCATTCAGTGTTTGTGAGGGATGAACTGTGTGCCAGGCCCAGTTCAGCGCCCACCAACAGTCACAGAGAAGTCGCACCCTGTAGATCGCTGACTGCACCCACTGTTCACACTTGGAATAGCACCTCTGACTTGTGCCAGGAGGATAGGGCTGGGGAAGCAGCAATCTACATTCATGTGTCATGAAAGTTCCCTGTGCCCCGTGGGCTGTTTATGGCTGGGTGGCTTCTGAGTGGTCATGTGAACTCTACCAACAGTCACAGAACGTCTTAGGCTTTTTGAGTGTCGCTGTTGGCAACTGAACTACAGAGTGGGCTAATTAAAATGTACAGCAGAGATGTTCACCCTTTTGGAACTTAGCTTTAATGATTTTGGAAGAGAGAAGGTAGGAAAACTCGCTGGATCCAGAGGAGCTGGTTCCAAATGGCTTCTTCCGTTTGGATGGGATTCATTTCCAATTCTTAGGTGTCCGTATTTGTGCCTGAAAATGAACTTAGATTTTAGAATCCTGATGTGTTAGAGAGTAAAGTGTTGGGAAGAATTATTCCATGCCAAGGGCTGCACAGCCCTGTTTGGAACTGACTTGTTCTTTATTGTTTAACTCTGAAAATGTGACACATGACAAATATAATATATTTCAATCATAATCATGCCCCACTCTTCTCACCCAGCTTGTCCCACGCCCAAATTCATTCTTCTTATTTTTAATAAAATAACCCTACTCAAGCTGGCCGTATAGCACAGGTGTGGTGCCATACACCAGAGCATGTTTAGCTTACAGGGAACCACACCCCTAAAGAAAACTGATTCTCCCACCCTGGCATTCATCAATTGTCCATTGAGTGGTGGAAGCTTGTAGCTCTCCCACATGGTATCTCTCCCACCCATGCTGGAATATTGACTGGCTCCATCATGTGTAAGTCTTGTATAGGCAACCACAGCTGGGAGTTCATGAGTTCAAAGCTCTTCTGATGTCCAGAAAACAGTGTCTTGCCTCAGCCTTCCACAACTTTGACCCTCCCACTCCTCTCCCTCAGAATCCCATCTATTAATTTCAGCAAATTTCACATCTTCATAAAGATTGACAGGTCTGAGCGTGCTGTTCACTTTTCACAACAAAGCGCGGTGCCCACAGGTTTATCTAAAGCTTTTAGGAAGTGAGGCTTCTTCATCCACGAAGTCCGTCAATAATGGCAAAAGCTACCTTCCATTAGTCTACACAGCTTGGGCTCTCTTTTATTTTGGCACAGGGTCAATTCATTTTGAGAGTTGTTTCCATATCATAAAAATTGCTGTCACATTTAAATCAATGTTTATTGATTTCCAGTTATAATATGTATCTATGTTCATTTCAGGAAATATAAACAAAGCTTAATAAACTACTTCAACTTTAATCAAATGTGGTCCACTATTTTTAATATTGTGATGGATTTCCCTGAAATTAAATATATGAATTGGGGAAAACAGAATCTCTATATTTTTGTGGCCTGAAGGAAGTATTTTCAATATTTTGAACTGTACTTTTTACTCAGTATCGAAGCATTAAACAAGATATATAAAATGAAAACATCACATGTAACCATATATAAACCTGTTTCATTTTTATTTATCAGTTAGTAAAGTAAACTTAATTTTTAAAAGAGTAAAAAATAAAGATCAAGTTTTCATTTATGTTGTCAAATTTTCTCAATCTTTCAGGCTATAGGAACAATATTTACATGAACACCCATGCTATAAGGCATTGAACTACTCCATTGGTCAATGTCTACACCGCTGGAGGCATTCCTAGATTTTATATCTCCATGACATTTTAAGATCTCATCATGAGTATTAGACATTTTTATAACCTTTTCAAAATATTTATAAATATTGTCACAATTATAGAGCTACTCCAGAGTTATTCTGCTTAAATTTCATCCCATTGGTAGATACAAATACATATATAACTTTAAAAGTAAAAATGAAATTTCATCTATTAGTCACCTTTTGCAATATTTTTAATAAGTCTTCACTTATCTGAGGAATACCATTGAGGCTCTTCGCCTCACTGGACAGTGGCCAGTTCCAGAAGTCCAGTGGGCTCCAGAGTGATGCTGTTCTGATTCCTGTTAATGAGTTCCCTGTCTCATTACCCCCTCTTTCACCTCTCAGACTGCATTAGTAGATTGTCTCTATGTCTTTAAGAACTATTTAAATTTGGCCTTTGCAAGAACTATGCTTTGATATTTATATTCTGTTTCAAGACATCACAGTAACAAACTAGGTTTACTATATTATTTATTTTATTTAAAATTTGTCTTCTCCTCTTTGAAGGTTCACACATATTTATAATGAAGTTTAGTCTTTTTTACTTCCTACCACACTGTCTCCTCTGCTTTGACACTGCATATACTACACTTTTACTATCCTTATTTTTACCTATATTCTCCTCTAAAACACTCTAAAATTACTTGAACATGAAAATATTCTGTTTTTTTTTCAGTTTTTATGAATGATTTGTTTCAGTGCCTTGGTATAGGATTCTTGAGTCTGAGTATTCTATAAAAAATTTCTTTCACTATCTTTGATATTTTGTGCTCTTCATAGGAACTTTAAAGAAAAAGAGCATTTGATGCTTGGACAATTTTGATAAAAGTATAGGATAGACTCTGTTTTCAATTACTGTCTAGTACACCGCTATGGTCACAGTTACAGTAGCTGAATCGTATAGAGGATTGCTATGTTCAGGTACTCTAAGTATGTGATGACACTGACTCTTCACAGACGTCCTATGGAGTAGGTCTTATAGACGCTCTCCTCTTACAGGTGAATAACCTAAGAGTAACTTTCCCTAGTTACATGGTTACTAAGAGACACAACGGAAAGGCAGCCTGACTCAGAGCTTTATTTTTTAACTTCTTTGCTTTTGTGCCTAGCCACCCCCCCAAAAAATGGACAAATAAATACAATTTTAAATTTAAAATGGGAAAGTAAGTGACTAATATTCAATGGCTTTCTGTGGAGTTTAATGTAGCACTTCATATACGAAAAATCAATTTCTGAGGCACTGTCAGAATATCATGCAGCTGATGAAAGTGGAGCTTCCTGGGCAAAGGAAATGAAGAAAAAAGGGGTAAAGCCAGGCGTGTCATGAGTGATGGATGGAGTCTGATTTCATCTTCTCAATATCACATCTAGATACATTACATAAGCCGAAACTATTTAAAGTCACGTCACAGGAGTTCTACTCCGTTATTCCCTCTGCTCTGTGAGTCTGAAGTACAGACTGTAAAGAAAAGTGAAACAAAACACAAGTGTACTCAGAATGATTAATCATTAGTGATTATGTCATTCTTAGAGACTAAGTGATAGGACTCCAGTTACAAATGCTGCTGCTTGCGTTGCTATCATCTCCTTTGACTTCACTGATTTTTCATTAAAAAAAAATCTGCAGAGCCACACTACTAGAATACAGTGCTCTCAGCACTGCTAACACAGACTAGCTGACAAATGCTTTACACCTTATTACAGGATATGCACCAACAATAGACCCGAGCTAAGGATCTCGGATAGTTGGCTAGTTAATTAAGACAATTAACTTGTTGTGAGGGATATACATCATTTTTGTCCTTACCACCCATTCATAATGGCAATATTAGGACTATGGTGATTTTTAAAGAAGGAGTTAAATAAGTGTCAAGGAAAGGAGGAACTGTATTGCTGTGGCCTAAGAGAGTAGAACCCAGAGAGTAGAGCTAAGCAATGGGATTGCATATTTTTAGTAGGAAAATCACAAGGACTAACAGGATAGTGTTCAAAGTGCTCATGGTCATGTCTAGAACATAAATAAACTTTAAATAATAAGGTGACGTTCTGATGTTTCAGACTACTCCGTTCTATGAATTTGAATTTTCATCAGTGTGTTCATCCAGCATGCAGACTTCTGAGCATTTGTATCAATGTCTATTGAGAACTCTTAGGAAGTCATAGGAGTCATGTCATGTACATAAAACCATAAGATGATGAGAGAAGAGGGAGCTATGGAAAAGAGGGATGGGAAGGATATGAAGATCTCGATAGTTGTTTGATCTGGCTAATGGATGCATGAAGACTGACCAAAATATTCTCTCCAAATAAGCTAGAACAAACTCCAATCTCACTTTTAAAGTTACTTGTTTGAACATTGGTATGTCTTCTTAAATAAGGAATTAGCTGTGCTCCCACATGCTTCCAAATCCAAAAGGAAGACATTTACAAAAAAAAAAAAAAAAAAAAAAAGCTGACAGGATGTCCCTGAGGCTACCATATTTGCTCCATCCCTTCATCTTGATGAGCACCCATGTTCATGAAGAGGCAAGAAGGGGTAAAGNAGGCATTGACAAAGCCTCACAGGAGACAGCTATATCAGGGTCCTTCCAGCAAAATCTTGCTGGCATATGCAGTAGTGTCTGCGTTTGGTGGCTGATTATGAGATGGACCTCTGGGTGGGGTAGTCTCTAGATGGTCCATCCTTTCGACTTAGCTCCAAACTTTGTCTCTGCAACTCCTTCCATGGATATTTTATTCCCTATTCTAGGAAGGAATGAAGTATCCACGCGTTGGTCTTCCTTCTTGATTTTCTTGTGTTTTGGAAGTTGTATCTTGGGTATTCTAGATTTCTGGACTAATATCCACTTATCAGTGAGTGCATATCAAGTGACTTCTTTTGTGATTGGGTTACCTCACTCAGTATGATATCCTCCAGATACATCCATTTGCCCAAGAATTTCATAAATTCATTGTTTTTAATAGCTGAGTAGTACTCCATTGTGTAAATGTACCACATTTTCTGTATCCTTTCCTCCCTTGAGGGACATCTGGGTTCTTTCCAGCTTCTGGCTATTATAAATAAGGCTGCTATGAGCATAGTGGAGCATGTGTCCTTATTACCAGTTGGAACATCTTCTGGGTATATGCCCAGGAGAGGTATTGCTGGGAGAGAGAGGATTTCTTTGCAGGCACTGTGATCCAATCTCAGGGCCTTCAGTTTGTGCAGTACCTTCTCTTGTGCTCAGGCCTGTCTGCCCAGCACAATAGTTCTTGCTTCCTATTGCCTCTGCCCTGAGTGAAACTGTATGTGTTCATGCTTTTCCTTCTGGACTGTGACTTGAAGGCAGATGTGGTTGGTGTTGGCCACTGTATTATCTCTTCGAAATTACACAGAATAGGTATTTCATACATTTTAGTGGAATTCCCTTGCATTGGGCCATCCTTAATATGTAATTAATAATGTGCCTGTGTAAGCTAGCTACTAAAATACTCAAGCAAAAATGAAGGATAAATGTGAGGAGAAAACAGAAAGACTAGTTACCTCAGAGATCATCAATGTTTGGGTTGTGTGTCAGGTTGTACAATTATATTTCACTGTTCCAAATCTCAATTTTCAATAATAAAGATGATTTTTCCTGAGATAGGGATAGAAGAAAGCAAACAAGATTAAGAGAGGCAGTTTCCGTACTTTATAGGCAAGAATATGTGAATCAAACTTAGTTCATAAAGCAACATATCTGGTGTGTGTGTGTGTGTGTGTGTGTGTGTGTGTGTGTGTGTATGCTTTAGCACCTCCTTTTAGTTAGGTCCGAGTTTTTACATATCCCAGATCCTGTAGAGAGTATTTATTTTAAAAGGATTTATTTATTTTAATTTTTGTGTATGACTGTTTTACCTCATATATTTCCATTCACCACAAGTATGTAGTGTCAGTCAAAGTCAAAAGAAGATGTCAGATCCTCTGTAGGCAGAATTACAGACAGTTGTGAGCCACCATTGTGGTGGTATTTGGAACCTTTGCAAAAGTCATAAAAGCTTTTAATCATTGAGCATTTCGCTTTAAAATATTTAATTGAGAAAAGTTGTATATATTATTCAGCATGAAGATTTAATGCATATAAATATTATATACTGATTACCATCATCCAATTTGTTATCATCTCTTCTTACCTGTAATTATTGTTTTGTCCACATTTCAAGCAAGCAATACATTATTAATCACTATATCATGGTCACCACGATATCCATTAATCTTGTCCTCAGGACTCATAACTGTAAGTTTTCACCTTTTATACATTGTACTGGCTGGTTTTGTGTGTCAACTTGACACAAGCTGGAGTTATCACAGAGAAAGGAGCTTCAGGCAAGGAAATGCCTCCATGAGATCCAGCTGTAAGGCATTTTCTCAATTAGTGATCAAGAGAGGAGGACCCATTTTCGGTAGTGCCATTCCTGGGCTGGTAGTCCTGGGTTCTATAAGAAAGCTCATCTATAAGATGAGCAAGCCAGGGGAAACAAGCTAGTAAGTAACATCCCTCCAAGGCCTCTCCATCAACTCCTGCTTCCTGGCCTGCTTGAGTTCCAGTCCTGACTTCCTTGGTGATGAACAGCAGTGTGGAAGTGTAAGCTGAATAAACCCTTTTCTCCCCAACTTGCTTCTTGGACATGATGTTTGTGCAGGAATAGAAATCCTGACTACATTTCCCCAATTTTCCTTACACTTTAGGTCCTGAGAACCACCATGGCACTCTCATTGATTTTAGAGTCAACATGTAAGGGAGATCATACAGTCACTCTCATTGATTTTAGAGTCAACATGTAGGGAGATCATACAGTATTTGTCTTTCCATGTCTGATTGGCTCCGCCCAGCATCGTTGTTCCCTATGTCCATTCATGGTGTCACAAACAGAAGGGCTTCTGTCCTCTTAAGGCTGTTACATTTCACAATACTATGTTTTCTTCTCTGTTCTTTCATTCACTGACACTTGGTTTGCTTCAGTATCCTCAGTATTGTGAGTAATGCAGCAATGGACATGGTGCGCAGATCTGCTTTAAAATAATGACTTCTTTTGCTTTAGCTATGATTATTGGCCCATATTCTATTGCTGCTTTTAATCATTTAAGCTGCCTTACTGATATCTGTAATATTTGACCTACTGGCCTTCCTATCAACATTTGTACTTAAAATATATGTTGCCATTCTGATTTTGAAGAGGGACTTAAGTTACTAGCTGGGCTTATCATAGCTGATAATGGCTGTGTCATTACATATGTGAACCTCCCAAGTATTGATGAGTTTTTTATTTTAAGAGGAAAAAAGTAGTCAGACATGTAGCAACATGCCCAAGAGACCCCAGATTTCATAAATTGCTTCCATATTCTAGAGACTATAAATACTAAAGAACATGCTGATCTTTCCTACTCAATGGTTTCATCTAGGCCAGCGCCCTAGATAAAATCTGGATAAGTATAATAACTTTTAATTTGATTTTCTCTATCATTTAGATTTAGTTATGTCCACCCCAAAGCAATGATGTTCTGACCACTGGCAGCAGTAGTTTGGAAGTATAGTCTGTTGTAGTTTGGATGTGAACTACCCCCCAGTGGTTAGAGTTGAAAACTTGTTCTCAGTTAGTAGCGCTGTTTCAGAAAGTTCTGGGTTCTTTAGGACTGATAGTACTAGTCACAGAGGATGAATCCTGGAGGCTAACTCATCTCTGCCTCCACTGTGATTCTCACTCTGCTTCTATGCATCAACGTGTAATCTGTGCTTCACACTCCTGCCGCCATGTTATTCTTCCCAAAGGTATGGAGCCAACAGACCATGGGCCACACACTCTGACATCATGAGATAATATAAATAATCTCCCACTTCTTCAAGTTGTTTATATCAGGAGTTCTGTAACAGAAGTAAGAAAACCACCACACACATCTTTTCAGATGATCTATTGATTGTCATTAGCATAAAAAGACAGACTTACATATGGGAGATTTTCACAGACATAATGACAGAGGCCCAGATGATGCTTTTAATAAGCAAAGGAATGCCAAGACCCACCAGAAAACCACTAAAAGCAAGAGCAGTGCCATGATCAATTTTTTTCTCTTGATGTCTCTCAGAAGGGCCAACCCTGCTGATTGTCATGAAATCCTAGCATTCAGAATTACAACACGATTGTTCAAGCAGTCTAGTTTGTAGGACTTTGTTATGGCGGGCTTCAGAAGCTAAATCATTTGTCTTCTCTCCTGCCATCTTAGTCTCTTTTTGAATTTTCAAAATTATACAAAAACCACAATCTCCTTGTAAGAACCTGCAATAATGTGGTAGACACCATTTCTAGGAAGCTACTCTTCATGAGCCGGACAATGAAGTGTTGTTTCATTTGGTCCTTCACTTGTTCTATTAGGAGTCCCGTTTTACAGAGGAGGAAATAGGAGAATGAGATTTTGAGTAACTTTCCTCTGGCTATATAGATTCTATGAGAGAGGCAGGGATTCCAACCACCAGTGTGAATCCAGGGCCTGAGCTCTGAAATTCATGGAATCATATCCTGGTTGACTCTCATCTCTAAAGCATGAGAATAACCACAGTCATGTTACCATGTACTTTCCTGGATATATACCTTCCCGTTACATGAGTTTACAGCTCCAATAATTTCTGTGGCCCTGTAAGAAGATGCCACTTAAATTTTTTTCTGAAAGGATTTTACTTCACTATAACTTGCTTTTTTTCTGTTTATCTTGAATATTTACCCATAATAGAAAGTTTTTATATACCTCCTGCTTGTAGTTTGCAGTGTGAAAAAACATTTTAAAAATATCATATGCTATACCATGGCTTCTTAATCTGTCTTCTGAGAGGAGGGAAATGGCTCTGTATATCCTTCTAATACCCTGTTAACTGTTGGGTGAACTAGAAAGCTCACACTAATGAGAGTGTGGCAGGAGTTGGGCTGGGGGAGGAAGATGGGAAAAGAAGTGATATCACAGACCCAGATTGTGTGGCTTCTGGGGGTCAGCACTACTGTCTTAATTAGAGAAGGTTTGAAGACGAAGACCACTAACCCAGAAACCCCAATATTTGGGATCTATATTCAGCTGGATTTCACTAGTTGTGAATGTGTTTGTTTTATTTAGAAATATATAAACAAGGAAAGATAATAATATTATCTTTCCTTGGTAGAGGATTTCTGGGTGGAAAAGATTGTAATAAATACAAAAATAGCTGCAAGCACAATTACTATTGGGGTTGTTCTAACCTTCGCACTTGTTCTGGTACCAGATATTGGAAACTATGTTTTGTAGGGTCCTTGGGAGAAAAACCACTATAAGAGATTGTTTTGTGAGGAAAAAATTGAGGAGAAGGTGAAGAGGCCAGACATCCCAGGTCCTGGTGAAATCTAGATGCCTTGTGCTTCATACAGTTCATGAGTGTCTTATGATCTAAATCTTTATTCAATGTTCTGCATTTTCATAGTACAAATCCTAGAAGATTATGAGTGAAAAGTTTGCCGAGCCTTCTAACAAAGACAGTACTAAATCATGACTTAATTTTAAAGTACACCAATTACAGACCTCAGGATTTAAGAAGATTCTTCTTGTGTGTGCACATGTGTGTACGCATGTATGAGAGGAGGTATGTGCATGTGGGTGTGAGACAGAGAATGCATATGTGTGAGAGTGTGTGCATATGTGTGTGAGAGATAATGCATGTGCATGTGTGAGTGTGTGTGTGTATGTTCACGTGAGAGATTGATTGTATGAGTGTGTATGTGCACGTGTGAGGGAATAAGGGCATGTGTGTGCATGTGTGTGAGTGTGTGCATGTATATGTGCATGTGTGTGCATGTATGTGAGTAAGTTCATGTGTGTGCATGTGTGCATATGTGTACATTTGTGAGAGAGAGTACATGCATTGTGTGTATGATTATACACTTTGCTAGCTCAGAACTAGTCAGGGAAGCCTGCACAGGAAGCACATCCTCTGTGTTTCAGCTCTCCCAGTGTTGCTTACCCTGGAGTCTGAGCTTCAACAGGGTCTGGCTTTTCCATCATGATCATGAACAGGAATGTGCAGATACTGCTTTGTGTGAATTACAACAGACTCAGATGCCATTCTGTCAAGTTAAAGACACAGGTGTCTCTTTAAACATACCAAAAAAATGTACAGAGATGTGGGGAATTTGAAAAGTAACCTCCAAAGCATGGAGACGCTTCCACAGAGACAGTCAATATGCAGAGAAGATTCTCTATGTTAGTCACCAAGACCCCAGAAAAAAAGAAATGTGTTTCTTATTCCTGAATCTCTGTAGCTTCTATTCAAGCTGTCATGTTGACATTACATCATTTTCATACTACACAGTATGAAAATGTGTAGCAGTACATAGTGAGATTCTGTTTAAGCTATCTAGATGGGTCATTTCATATAGCACAATGGTGTTAGCAGTGGTTCCACATGTCTACAGGCCCCTCCTGATATATAATACATTTGGAATGTCATGAATGGCCACAGGCTATCTTATCTCTGATGTTGCTGTGACTGTTATATGGAGTAGTTACTTCATATACATTGCACCTCAATGTATGTGAAGTACTTTCTTTGTTTTGTTTTTTTTTTGAGAGTTTTACTGTGTAGCCTGGACTGACCTGGAATTCACTCTGTAGACCAAGCTGGTATAAAAGTCAGATCTGCTTGCTTCTTCCTCCCAGGTGCTGGGATCTCAAAGCATATATTCAAGGGTGGCAATAATGGTTGCAGATCTATAATGGAGTTGAGGTATCCACACATTGTTAACTGCATTAATTACTTATCTCTTAGAATGAAGAGAGGAAAGAAGCCAAAGGCAGGGTCTTTAGCAGGTCCTGCTCTTCCAAGTTTCTTTCTTCCCATTCCTCCTGAAACTTTTTTCTTTTAATCTTAAAATCCTGCCCTTCACTTAAGAAATATACATTTTAAACTAACATGTTAAAACGTTCTCAATGTTGATACCTTGAGAAGACCCTGTGACACACTGAGGAATAATGCCTACACAGTAAAGTCCAGCTCCTCAGTATGGTGTCACTGGAGTTTGCAGCTCCCCTTTCCTTTGTCCCACTGCCCTTCTCTCCAGCCAACTTCAACGCCTTGCATTCTTTTTGGTTAAAACTTAACTCTTACATCAAACATGTAGATTTCCATCAAAATTTACTGACTATAGTGGCCTGTTGTCAGTGAAGCCATTGAAGAGCCACACTATAGGGTAAAGGCTCTCTCTCCTGGTCCTCTGTATGCCTTTCGCCTTCCCCCTCCTTGCAAACCACTAGTGAGTAGACTACCTTTCTCCCTGGTGAGTAGAGTACCTTTATCATTGTTCTCCATTGAAAACCTAATCCAACTCACCTTCTTTAGAGTTTTGCTCAATTTCCAAGCTATACTGCCTTTTTTAGCTAGCAATTGCGTGGCATCATAGCTAATCTGTGGCATCTTTCACATTTTATCTTAAAATTAATGCAAGTGCACTCATCTACTAGCACTTGCTATTTATTCTTGGTCTTATTTTAAGCAGCACTTTCTATAAATTAACTCACTTGAGCTTCACATGGGCCTTTGGAACTAACCTTTGGAGTTACTGGAACTCTTCACTTCAGTGATGAAGGACTGAACATCAGAGGATCTAAGGAACGTAACCAGTCACTATTGCCAGGAGTAAACCATATCCAGACCCACGTCTCTACCTAGAGGTCATGCTTCTCCTCCTCTACATAGGTTCCTCATAGCTCCTTGTGGGCTTGACTTGTGGTGTATCTCCTCTTGGAAACTTGTGGATCTTGGCACATGCACATGACACATAGCCACAAGCATTCTCCATGTACTAGAGGAGTGAAAATAGCCTATATGGATTTTTTTTTAGAGGGTTGTAACATTCTAAATTTGGAGGACCATTGTGGCTAAACCTTTTGTTTTTTTTCTGAGGAAGGAATTTCTGGTGGCAGTAGAGGGTGACACATGGACTCTTTTTGGAAGTGAGCATATTCCCATAACTGTTCTCTCATACCTAAGTGCTTTTCCTTTTTCATTTGTTTTCTTAAGACATGTTCACACTTATATTTTAAACAGTGAGAATGAAAAGATCACTTGCAAATGCCAACTAGGAAGAATATTTATTTTAAACAATGCCATTCCGGTGTACCAGCTGCTGTTGCTATGCTTGCTCGATGGTTGCTAGGAGTACCATGGAGAGTTACGCTTGGGATGTCAGGATGATAAGTTGCTTCAACCTAACATTCCATTGGTTCTTGTTTTTCTGGGATGAAGAATCTTTAACCCTTTGCCACGACAAGGAACTTGATTTTAATTTGCAGAAATAATTTAAAGTACAATATAATTAATTAAAATCCAGTTGTTTTCTAAGGCTGGGAGGAAATTTGTCAATTTACATGGCATCTGTGAGTTTAGGATTCAGAATTTAGAACAAAGTTAAATTTTTTTCTTTAATTTCTCCTCAGAGAATAATTAAATAATTCTAGGAGGTTAATATCAACATTTGGTATTTGTCATGGATATATTTCACAATTCTGTTATATTACATTTTAGTGATACTTCTGAAAATTTCCTTTCATAAAAGAAGGCTGATGGTATTGCAAGGATCATATGCCCCAGTACAGGGGAATGCCAGAGCTGGGAAGCAGGAGTGGGTGGGTTGAGGAGCAAGGCAGAGGGAGGGTATAGATGGCTTTGGGGATAGCATTTGAAATGAAAATGAAGAAAATATCTAATAAAAATGCCTTATTAAAAAAAAAAAAAAGGAGGCGGCTTATGTCTTCATGATTGTATTTGCCCCTATAGGCTAACTAGTTCTCACATAGCTTTAATAAATTGTTTTGGCTGCAGCATGCCTATGAAGGAACAAGATTTGGTTGTCACATGAATGCAAGAGTAAGATTGCATTGCCTCTTGTGAAGTAACAAAAAGTATTTCATCAAAGAAATACCAATTACAATGGAATTTTAATTACTTTGGGCTTATGATTCTATTTCATTCTTTCTGTTCCCCCTTGAAAATATTTTATACATCCCATAAATGTATTCTCTATAATGTCCATAGTCTCCAATCTTATTATTTTCAGTTACATTGCCTACTTTCTGATTGACACTAGCTCAGTTCAGACCTCATTATGACACAAAAGGCTCTTTGCTCAGAAATTCCTGGGCTTCTAGTTAAGGTAGCATCCTTGTCTGTGTCACACCCTTATCCTCAAGGCTGTTGTTCTTAACACTTATCAACATCTATAGATTCTGTCTTATGTTCATAATTTCTTATAGCAGCTTGGACTCCCCACCTTTCTCTCTTGCACCCATGTTCTCACCCTTCTTGAAGAAGCTACTTCAACTTATCCAGACTGCTGCCTTACAAATACTAGTTCTCCAATCCATTGTACTCATTGCCTTCCTCTCCCGCACTTGTCTCAAGTTCTGCTGGCTTGGTAATAATGGGATGACTTACAAAGGTGGTCTGCAATTCAAGCTATGTCCTCAGGGCTGCTCATCAATCTTTTCTCCTGAGATGTCCTTACATTCCCATGTTCTGTGTCATGGTATTCAATTAATCTCTTCCTAATTGATTCAGCAGCTATTCATGCCTTACTACCCACCCCAATGTTCTGGATTCCTGAATGAAAGACATACTCATGAGGCCTTATATTTTAATAAGCCTCAAACAGCTCAATGGCTGGCCCACTCCCAAACCTCCATGTGGCTAACACCTTCCATCCAATATTCCTGAGTTATTACTTACTAAAATCTGTATTGTTGTTGCCCTAGACCCAGTGGGGGGGGGGGGCTGTTCTTTCCCAGCTTTTACATATTGTCTATCTCTCTGTCCTGCCTTCTCAGGCCTGGCAGCTCCTCCTCTCCCAGTGTGGCAGCTATATCTTCCCTCCCTCTCTCAGTCCCTTACCCAAGAATCCTAAATGTCCTGTCTCTATCTCCTTGCCCAGCCATTGGCTGCCAACAACTTTATTTACCAATCAAAACCAACTAGCGGCAGGATCCCTCATCATCATGTGCAGACATGTGGATTCTCATGTAATTTGGAGGACCAAATTAACATAAGTGGCATTAGACCCAATCTACAACATTTCTTTACTCCCTAACTCATTATCTCATGGATATTTAAACAACAACTTTTTGTTTACTATTACAGAATAAACAGGTTATTAGGTGTAAACTTTTTGACCTTCCCAGTCTATATTGTCAATTTATCTATGTTTAAATTAACACTTACTTTTTTTCTCTTTTCTCAGAAAAAAATATTGTTCTACAGATAAGTTACAAGAATAAACACTCATATGGCTTAAATTAAGTTTACAGTTCTGTGTTGGGCAGCATGCATAGCTATCTGGGGTATATATAGCATGTGGGCCATAGACTGAATATATCTGTCCCTATCCACACAATTCTTCTGAAATCATGTCTCATCAATAACAAATTCTCTGAGTTTCCTGTTACAACATGGATGTGTATGTAAGACTCTCTTGTCTTAAAAAAAGAAAGGAAGTTTAAATAGCATCAAAGTCCTTTATACTGATAATTTGAGAATACATTGTTTTTTTTTAATCTTCATAACAATTTTATGTGTTAGTTATTATTAATTCCATTTTGGGTCAGATCAGAAAATCAAGATGTAGTCAAGGTTGGTGGGATAAAGTAGCCAGCAACAATGTCAGAATTGACACTGGCATTTCTAGGGCAACTATATGAATGATAGCTTCCATGAGCCCCGATTTCTCTTCATTCCTATATTTCTTATCAAATTGCTCACTCACATTCCACTTCAACCTGTTTTACTAAGTGAGTTATTCCTGTCAGTATTGTTTACAATGTGCTTATATATTGAATGCAGTAGCTTCTTACCCAACCTACAGAACAGTTGGTCAAGCTGTAGTACAGAAGGGATCCCCTGATGATGATGGTGGCTTCAACTTGCTACATGACTAGCACAAATTGCCATCCCCAGTAATGTTCCCACAGGATGGATGAGAATGGCCCCTATATAAGAAATAGGAGTCAGTGGAAGTGACAGTGAATGCTTAATAAATACGACATGAATGAAAGTTCTTGATGAGTACTGTTGGCTAATCTATGTATTATAAATACTGTCCTCATAAGGCCTGTCTAAGCACCTCCAGGACACTATTGAATCAATACACTGTGATGGCTATTCTTGGTTGTAAGCTTGGCTACATCTGGAGTTAACCGAAACATAAGTATCTAGGTATACATGTGGGAATATCCACCTTTAATCTGGGTCACACCTTCTGTTGGAAGCCTATATAAAGGACACGGAACAGGAAAGCTCTTATTCTTTGTCTACTTGCTCTGGCTAGTAAGTCCACTCCTCCACTGGCATCAGAACCTACTTCTTTCTGATTCTGACATATACTGAAAACGAGCTGAGATATTCAGCTTCATGGACTAAACAATAACTAAATTCCTTCCATTTGTAGGCAGCCATTGTTGGATTTGCTGCCCCACAGCCTGTAAGTCATTCAAATCCTATATATATATAAAAAACCATGGGTATATATATATATATATATATATATATATATATATATATATATATATATATATACCCATTCTGTAAATTCCATTCCTTCTGTTCCTCTAGAAAACACCAACAAATACATCATTATTGAGAACTTACCAAGTGTCAAATATATGATTTTTGGGTTTTTTTTTTTTTTTTTTGGTTTTTCGAGACAGGGTTTCTCTGTATAGCCCTGGCTGCCCTGGAACTCACTTTGTAGACCAGGCTGGCCTCGAACTCAGAAATCCACCTGCCTCTGCCTCCCGAGTGCTGGGATTAAAGGCGTGCATCACCACAGCCAGCATATATAATATTATTGATGCTGTAACATATAACATATTTCTACCTATTTCACAGAGGAGGAAACTGAGATTTAGTAAATTAACCAAGGATATGTCCAAAGTATGGGAATGTGTACTGTACCAGGCACCTATAGGTGCCAACTTCCTTCTTGGAAAATAAATATGAATACCTAACTATTGTAACCTTTGGTTTTCTAATAATTTAGAAGGAATGTTTTTGAGTTTGGGTATAATATAACTCATGAAAAGTGTGAATCAATTGACCAGCCTATAGTTGCATTTCAAACTCTTCCACTAATTCTTCAACTGAAAATTTTGTCCCATAAGATACTATGTACAAATTGAATAATACTGTGTTAAACAAAGAAGCAAGCCTCATTATCTTGTCGTCATGTTCCACACACACACACACACACACACACACACACACACACACACACATACACACACACACACAAAGAGAATGTATGTTTAGTTCTTTCTTTTTCTTTCAACTCTTGACAAACATTCTCTGGTTCTCCCTACAATTTGCTGCATATTTTTCAATATTTGGTCCACCTTGTGTTTCTACATTTTTATCACAAATCACAGGCAGTATTCATAAAATATTGTTTCTCTTTAGTTATACACATACAATAGAAGAGAAGCCATAATTATCCCAATCATTTCATGTCACATCTTATCACACGTACTCAACACATGGAATCCAATTAGAACAAATTTAAAGCAAAGTTCAAGACCATGAGAGGAGTTTGTTATGATGTGTTGAGTTCTTATTAACTTAATTTTGTAGCACTGCCAATTTAGATATAATGCTTTTAATTCCTCCTTTCCTGTATATATCAGAACAACTTTCTATTAACTAATATGATGGTATGATTTTTGGCTTTTAGAATTTTCAGTATAAATATCCAGGGAAAATTCAGTTGACTATATCCAAAAGGTAAATTATCTCCTTGATTGGAATATGAATACTCAGGCTCTTTTTTAACCTCAGTATAATTATGTGCCTGAAAGGATAGACCTGATATTCTGATGGGTTGGTTTGTATACCCAACATCAGATGTGTGTTTAGCATGCAACAGGAATACACTGGAAATGCTAAAATAATATACTACAATTCTAACCCTTTTATAAAAAACCTTCTAAAACTTCTATAAGATGTGAGTATGTGCATTCAAAAGTATTTAATTATATATATATATATATGGATTTAATGCATTTATATATATATATTTAATAAAATATACATAAAACCCCATATATGCATTTAAAATAATTAAATATTTTTGTTTATATCTCTTGCCAAAACAAGCAATACAACTACTGGACACTTATTCTTAGCAACTAATTATATACCAACCAAGAAGAAAAAATAATATTATATCACAAAATGTTCACTAGTGTGCTAGGTATATAGGAAGAGGAAAGAGATATACATAAATATCCTGAAAGACTGAATCCATTAAATTTAATACACCTTTTTCAAGTGAGTTTTAGTCATCCAATAATACAGATGAGAAGTTGACTTATCTTGATGAAAAGGCAAAGGCAGGGTATAAAATGACCATACATGGCCATATCATGTAAAACAGGAGCTACATTCTAAAGTGGTCAAGGGTATGGAGGCATTATATTGAAACCAGCACTTGCTGACAGGAGCCTGGTATGGCTGTACCCTGAGCGATTCTACCAACACCTTAACAATAAAGATGGAAAACTCACAGACAACCATCAGACTGAGCTCAGGAACTCAAATGGAAGAGCTAGGAGAAGGACTGAAAGAGGCGAAGGGGATTGCAACCCCATAGGAAGAACAATATTAACTAGGCCCAGGCCACCAAGAACTCCCAGACACTAAACAACCAAAGAGTATACATGGAGGGATCCATGGTTCCAGATACATATGTAGCAGACAATGACCTTATCAATGGGAGGGGAGGCCCTTGGTCCTGTGGAGGCTTGATGCCCCAGCATAAGGGGATGCTAGAGCTTTAAGGCAGGAGTGAGTGGGTGGAGGAGCACCCTCATAGAGGCAAAGTGGAGGGAGGAGACTTGGAATTGGATGGGCAGTTTGTGAAAGGGTAACCGAAAAGGGGGATATCATTTGAAATGTAAACAAATAAAGGGATTAATTTTTAAAAAGGAAAGAAAAAAAAGAAAAAAACAAAACAAAACAAAAAAAATACCAGAGTTTAGTCTTAGGATCTTTTGATCTCTCAGATAACCTATGGCAAATTGCTAAGCTTTCCTAGGGTTTGGTTCCTCTTGTAAATGTGAACAATGCTCTCAGGTTCTTATGGAGATTAACTGAGGGCCAAAGACAAACACTGTGCATTGATTTGTTACATATATGCAAAGCGGGGGCTGACAGAAAGACTTGTAAGAAAAACATGGAGCTTTGGGATGGGGGAGCTTGTGGGTTAATTTTCAAATGATTTTTGCATTAAATAACACATAAGCATTAGGTAGAAGCCAGCAGCAAGAGAAATCCCTCAAAAGTGTAATACAAATTAGGCTTGCTTCTAATTTAGGTCTGTATCAGTTTAAATAGGATCAACCAGCCCAGTAGAGTACCACAATCCCAAGGGCAGCCATGGGCCACACTGGTGCTCCTGATTCCAATTGCTCTCAAAATCTTGAAATTCTGCAGCCATCTGGTGATTCATCCACACTCCCCCAGATGTGCATATGACTGAGGAGTCAACCTCATTTGCTAATGGTGAAGGACCCTGGGATTCCCACTCTCATGAAGAGGGTATCCTGTCCCCTTCAAGTTACTAGCACATACACAACTATTTCTCTTCCTTCTTTTCTAATTCCCTTCTATGAGACTGAAATGGATACAGATGAAGCAGAGGTACTCATGTTTTTATTCCTCCATCTAAAATTGACTAATAATGTTTCAACACCTAACTCATAATTCCAATAAGTATCATTTAGCTGAACACCTTGAGAAGTCCACAGTGTGATGTTTGTGTTACAGTTAAACTGAAAGCAGTATCACTGGGTACTTAATATATCTGATGTCATTATGACAGATTTCCATGTAGCAAAAATCAATGACAATTATCTTGGTATAAATCCTATTCATTCTTCAGGGCCTCAAGACTCAGAGAAGTTTTTTCTAAGCCTTTAACTCCAGAAGATATAAAATTGAGAGTTCAGTCTAAGGCCCTGGCTTGTCACCACCTGCTTCAATGGGAGAGCCGGTGCCTCAGGCATGCCCAAGCCTGCCTCGCCTCCTCTTATTAGTGGGGACATTTAATTAAACCAAGCTAGTCTTTGTGCCTGACCAGGGCATCTAATGATGAGAATAGAATTGATGGGAGATGAACAGGTAACAGCAGGAGATACATGGGAATGAGAAATAAGAGAGCCTTAGTCAAACTGAAGAATATTGCCATAGTATATTATATTTGACATTTACTACTGTGTCTAATAATGCATCCCTGGCTCTCCAGCGGCCATGTTATTTCATTATTTTAAATTTTGGAAGCTTTCGTCTTTTGAAAAGTGGCAGAAATCTCAGCCCTCCATTCCTTATTAGAGCGCCTGTTTAATTGTGTTCTTTTGTTCATTATATGTGGATGTTGCCATCCAACCAGTGGGACACTGACAAAATCATATAAATAGCCTTGCCTTTTCACAGTATTTAAAATTCTATTGTTGTTTCCATAAGCCACAGAGGGTGAGTTATTTTTTATGGACAGACAGTGCATTCTTCTCTTGGGGTTTTTATGGACAGACTGTATAAAATGATAACACAATGAATGGGGGAGCAGATCCACTATATCAAGGGCTTACATCAGCTATTTCAGACAGAAACTCAATGCAGCAGGACACGTTTCAAATAGGTCTGCAGGTACAAGCTATAACACAAAATTCCAGCATGTTTTGTGATTAATTCTCATGAATGGTTAGTGGCATTTTGACCCTAAGTTTGAGCTAAGGTGAGAGAGATTTCAATGATGTAGGTTCAAGTGGTGACCTGAATAAAATCAATCTCATTTGAATGTCAGAATTAAAACAGATTGTGGTCCGTGTTCAGAATGGCAAGGTTTAGGATTACTGAGGAAGTAGGGAAAAGGTGAATTTCCTACTTATGTTTTCATATCATGTGATGACAGTCACGAGTCTATAATCACAAGGCCCACTCCCATTTCAACACTCACTCTTTTCATGCAAGGGAAAGGTCTTCATTGTAATTGCTTAAGAAGAAGCTATTCTAAGGTTAATTTCTAATTAACCCTGACGTCATCATTATAGCAAGATCTTCCCTTTTTATTGTTTCATTTTAAAACCTGTTTTGGAAAAAAAAAGCAATCCAAATTAAAGTGATTTCTTCAAACTGTCTCAAAGGAGTGTGAAGAAATGTCTATTTGCAATTAATGATGCAGAAAATAAGAATTACTCCCTGTTTGCCAATAAAGTATATTTTATCAGTTTGAAATTCATTTAAATGGAAAAGATTCACATGGAATTAATCTTTAGACATAGACTTTAATGCAAGCTTAAGTCTATGGATGCACAGGTGACCCATTTCTCCTCCCCAGTTATAGTTCCCATGAGAAATCTAAGCTCATGAGTAGATTTCCTTCATCTCAAACCGTTATGTCATAGTTTAAAAGTTATTATTGCTTGATAACTGAATTGTAACCCCATGATAATAATTATAATATACTATACAATATCCAGCAAAACAATTTTTAAGCCATTGAATGAATTCTAACATGATATTCTATGGGTTTCCCATTTAATCTTTTCCCAATCACTGTGACTGATATGCTCATAAAGAAATGATAGGCATGTAATATCTTGGATAGAAAGCATATGTTTTGGCTGTTCAAAACAATAGAAGAAATGTGTGATGTCACATACTCATAAAATCAGATATTCTTTGAGATAGATCTATTTCAGTCACTCTTTTTTTTTTTTTTAGATATTTTCTTTATTTACATTTCAAATGCTATCCCGAAAGTTCCCTATACCTTCCCTCTCCCCCTGCTCCCCTACCCACCCACTTCCACTTCTTGGCCCTAGCATTCCCCTGTACTGGGGCATAAAAAGTTTGTAAGACCAAGCGGCCTCTCTTCCCAATGATGGCCGACCAGGCCATCTTCTGCTACATATGCAGCTAGAGACACAAGCTCTGGGAGTACTGGTTAGTCATACATTCCCAAGGAGGAGACAGAAAGATTGCTGAGCATGAGAGTAACCATATAATTTGATATACAAAATGTGAACATGGAAGTTTCATGCTAATTGTTGTATAGGGAACACATGATTACCTCATTTCTCAAAAGCTCAAATACAATAAAGTAATAACAGACCAGAAGACATAAGATCAAAGAAGGAGCAGATGCTGGACAGACATCCAAGCATGCCTTTCCTTACTTCCATCCATTGGATGCAACAAACAACACAGCAGGTTGAGATACAGGGTACTCATATGTCACTATTTCCTAAATCATAAAGGAAACTCTGTTATTAATGGCAGAGTACCTGCTGTGATAAAGAGCAGCATGAGACAAAAGTCTCCATTTTCGCTCACACCATAGTCCATCATATTGATGAAGGAATGATGGTTAGTACGCCATAGTTCAGAATGCTCTAATGACAAGGACTCCTTTCTCTGTGACATGGGACAAGCAAGGAACTTTTGAGGGTAAGCATCTGGCCAAAAAAGAAGCAAAAGACATAGAGAAGGCATATCACATGCCATTCTGCAAATGATCGCTTCCTCAGACGTTCCACGGCCAGAACTGAATTTGTGATTCCTCCTGTCTGTGAGTGAAGTCTGACTATTCAACCAGGAGGAAATAGAAAAGGGGTGTAGGCAATGCCCAGGAGACCTGTCGCCCCTCACTAGTTAGCTCACCAAGTGCTTGTTTCATCTCCCTCCCACCCTTACGATAAGGAGATCCCAGCGTCTGCCCTGTTTCATATGTGACCCTCTGATGTTCTACTGACCTATGAATTAGAAAGGCAAGTTATCCATTCCTCATCCCACACTATACGCTTCATGAAAGATGGGAAAACATCGTGGTTGACACTTTCTGCCTGGAAAGCAGAGAATCAATAGTTGGGTAGGAAGCTTTCACAGAATCTTGCATTATTCTTTAGCTTCAATCACAAATGTCATCTTTCCTTTTACTCTTCCTCCTCCTGGGTAATTGCCAGTGTATTTGTCTCATATTAAGAACATAGTCAACATGTTTGCTCTCATGTAGCCCAGATTAGCAACCTGAAAGCCACTTAGTAAAATCCTCAACAGGCCTTATTATTTAAAGCACATAACAGAGTTAACAAAAACAGGCTCTTTATCAGTGATTAGGAGAACTGTGGGAGAAGAGTTATGAGCCCAAACAGAGTTGAGAAAATTATTTCTAAAGTAAGATACACATGGAAGAAGGTCACAGTATAGAACAGAGGGTTTTTTGGTTTTAGTTTTTGTTTTTTTGGTATTTTTTTTCTTTTATGACATTTGAATTATTGCTAAATCTTCCAAAACTTAGATGCATTATGTATTTGTCAGTTAATACGTTCACTTCTTGGAATTCATAGTGACATTCACAAAGGCTGCTGTTGTAAATAACTAGAAAAATATGTGAGTCTGATTCCATCTACTGAATTTTCAGACTCAGAAATAAGATAAAGAGAATTTTTAGAATCACCATTTAGAATTGTGATTCAGAATAATTTTAGAAGCACTGTAAACATAGTCACAGAGAGCTCTTGTGGCCCTTGCTTGGTTTTTTTCCTTAGTACTTGCCATAAATCAATAGCTCTAGCGAAGAAAGAGGCTCAGTTTCTATAATGGTACCAACAAGGCTGTAGACTTTGGATCTCATCCTCTCTTCCACTGCTGTCCTCTCTCCTCTCCTGCACCTGACATAGGAGCCTAGCTGTACTGCCTTTTCATGTGCCCCCCACTTCCACAAACCTGACACTGCTCTTTGTCACCCCCCCGTCTTCCAACACTTTATAGTCTTTGAAGAAGACTGTTTAGCATTTTTAAGATGTCCTGTAACTTTGATTCATTTGCTGTTTTATTGGAGTCACATTGAAGTTATGGGTTTGGGGAAAGAAAGCTACCAGCACTGTAATTCCTGTCTGGTTGCATCACAGAAGCAGCCATCTGAATCATCACGAAGATGTAATGACTGATCCAGAGCCTACATCTTGATAGCCTGTCAGGTGAGCCCTCAGGCTTCCCTATTTGTAATTAACAGATACTTTAAGAGGTAAAGTTTGGTTCAGTGCTTGCCTCTTGTCTTCTTTGTAGATACTTGATTCTCTCATGACTCTGGGTCATTGGTTGACTTTCCTTTTGTAAGTAATAGAAAATCTGTAAAGGTGATTTTCTCTATAATTTTGTTGTGTTTGTTTGAGACCAGTCCTGTTTCTACTTCTCAGCAGGAGCCAGAAGTTCAGTATTTGGAGTCCAAATCTATTCTATTTATATCACCCGTTTTAGTGAATTATCCTGGTGGTCAGTGCACCATGATTGCAGTGAAGATGTTACTGTGGGCCAAATCACATCATTCCATTTCCTTTGGTGGCAGCTTCCTTTAAAATAGGTCTGCCATTGAGTTTTGGCTAATGAGATATGAGGTAAAGATGTGTACTAGTATCATCTGAAGGAAATGTTCTTTCCTAATAAGGAAAAATAATGAGACAATAATTCCCTTTCATAACCTCTATAGCTCTACCTGCATATAATGGGAATCTGTGAATGCTATAGTTTGAAATATAAAAATAGAGAAGAATACAAACTGGTCTTGATTCCAGAGAGCATCTCTAAGCTGCTGTTCCAGCCAACCCTATGGCCTAAGTATAAACTGTTATGTAAAAAAAAAAAAAAAAAAAAAAAAGCACATAAAACAGTTAGTAAGCAGAAACAAATGCCGTTATGCTGTATTTAACAGTGGCTAGAAAGAGCCAAATAGGAGGCAGCTATTTGGACTTAAAACTTTTGGGACAAAAGAAAAATCCCTGCTATGAACAATTTAAATGACTGTTATAAATCCCCACACACGTCTACACCCTTCCAGAAGGTGTGATCTTAAGACCATGGACTGTAGCCAAGAATGGGGCCAGATGATTTACCCAGTATGTTAAAGCCCCATTAAAATGTCAACAGTTAACACCTTTTTCTGGGCATTGATGTTTATATTTAAAGTCTAGTGGAGTAAGGAGGTACTTGTTCTAACATTATGGCTTTATTTCTATTTGATTTACAAATTTGTGAGTCTTCTGGTTTTTTTTTTTTTTTTTTAAAGCACCCCTCCCCCCAATGTTGTTTGCTCCTTTCCAAGTATAATTAGCGATAAAAGCCTTTTCCCAGGGTCTTTTATAACCAAGCTTTAGCTTCCCTTTGAATCTGTCAAGCAGTATTTAATGTTGGCCAATTAAGTGCTGAAGTATTTCACAGGTTTGCACTGTTGACACTCTCACTGCAGCACTGGGTGGCACGCCTAGAGATGTAAGCCAGCTTAGCTTCTGGTCTGATGGCTTATCGCCTCTTACAAGTCTATGGAGGAGCCTCATCAACGTGATGCTATGAAGAGGTGTAGACTTTGGGAGGTGCAGAGCTCTCATGAATGAATTTAGTGTCTTTATAAAAGAAGACCCAGAAAGGCTGCCTTGTTCCTTCCAACCTGAAGGCAAAGAAAATAATTGGCAGACTATTAAAAAGGGGGGAGGGTGTCTAACAGGGAGTCAAGCACACTTGACACCTTGAGTTCAGACTTCCTTCATCGCTGTGAAAAATAAGTTTCCATTTTATAAGGCACCCAGTCTGTGGATTTTTTTGGTTGGTTGGTTGTTTTTTTTTGTTTGTTTGTTTTTTCTTTGTTTGTTTTTGTTTTTGTTAATTTTATGTATGTGAGTATACTGTCACTCTCTTCAAACACACCAGAAGAGGCTATCACATCTCTTACAGATGGTTGTGAGCCACCATGTATTTGCTGGGAATTGAACTCAGGACCTCTGAAAGAACAGTCAATGTTCTTAACTGCTGAGCCATCTCTCCACCCCCAAGTCTGTGGTATTTTGTTACAGCATCCAGAACAGACTAATAGTCTTGGCTACGTGGTTCTGGTTGTTCATCTCTGACCATCAATCAAATGTCAGCCCAGACCTTCACAGAATTTTATCTTTAAGGACTATTTATTTCCAACATATTTAATGAGTTATAGTATTTCTGTAAAAATAATATAATTGTGGCTGGTGGAATTATGAAAAATTCTGCATATGAAGTGTACTTTTGCTAGTAGGCAACATTCTTAATTTCTATACTTCCCAAAATATGCAAGGGGCAGCAAGGAATGAGTTTGTGACATAGAACATCATAGTTGTGATTCCAATGACAGTTCCTTTGTCACCAGAAGTGTAGTTCCTGGGAACTCCATGAATCTGCATGGGAAGGCATTGTAGATTTAGATGTAATCAATTTAAAGTGGAAACTCGATATTCCATGGTTATTTTAATTTCAAAGAATGTCCCTCTTGGTTCTTCAATAATGAGACATTTCATGTTTCATGATGATATGAAGATATCTGCATTTTAAATGAATAAATAACTGGGAATCTGAGAAATAAAAGCTTCTATTGTTTCCAGACAACATGGCTGAACATAAAGGTAGCATTTTCTTCTTTGTATGAAGCATATTGTGTTAAGAAATTTAAACAAAAGAAAATCGTAGCAGCAAGTTTTTCTTAAACATTTTCTTCACATCTATTTATTTATTAATATGTGTATATGTATGTGTGTGTGTGCACACACGGCACATATGTGGAGGTCAAGGGGCAACTCTCAGCAGTTTGTTCTCTCCTCCACCACGTGGCTCCAGAGGATTGAGCTTAAGCTGACAGGATTGGCAGTGAGTGCCTTTGCCTACTGAGTTCAGGCAGTCCCATCCATGATTTGTTCTTACAGGAAATAATTGAATTTAAATTGAGTAAATTTTAGATTTTCAAAAATACATTCTTCTCATTGGTCTTTAACCTTCCCTCCCAGGAAACTAGTGTTATTTAGAGAAGATAAAAGATCATCCATTGAGACTAAATTTTAAAAGAATATCTGTAAGATTTTCTAGGCAAATGTCTGCATTTAAGTGTGGATATGAAGTACAGATTTTGGAATTTCTTTTTCATAACTCATTTGAGTTTAGTGATGTAATTTCAACATTATATTCAGTAACTATCTGTGACAGTTGGCAAGTATCTCATGGGTTGATTTTTCTAAGCAGAATTTTGGTCAGAGAATATACATAGAAAGCTTTTGCTTTAAATTTAGTATACATCCATGCACAGGCATTATTCTCTGGGCTATCTTTGACAATAGTTTATATTGTTTTGTCAGGGCAGAAAAGACTGAGATTTGAAGGACTTACAGCACAAGATTCAGGCTGGGCTGATGATGGGAAGAAAGAAGATAGAAGATGAGTGTTCAGAACCCACATAAATGCATGGTGGTTGTGGGAGCGTATCTATCGTAGCCTCAGAAGGCAGAGATGGGACTCCCAGAGTAAGCTTTCTGCCCAAACTAACCATATTGCTGACATTTGACTTTCACTGAAAGACTTTGCATCAAATAAGGTGGAAGACCTTGACATACAACCTCAGGACTCCATATGCACACACACACACACACACACACACACACACACACACACACACACACACAACCATGCCCACATCCACATGTGTACTCACACGCATTCAAACACAAGCACACACATACTCACACACTCAAACACACACACATCCATGCTCACCTACACACATGTGTACCCACACACATTCAAACACACACACACACACTGATGAGTACACACCACACATACATGCACATGAGAAAAAGGGAAAACTGATAAAGCACTAAACTTGGAGTGGACTCAATAATGAGTAGAACATAAAGCTGGTTTCCTAACCTTGAGTGTGGGATGCTGGGACTGCTGACCTAGCTGGTGAGTGCTGAACACCCACAATGTGGCAGACACTAGTTGTTCCAGTGATGTTGGTCAAAAGGTCATGTCGTGGAGTGCCTGAATTCTGGCATAGGGACAGTCATTAATATTGGTAGTGAGACTAGCATGAAGTAAAAAATCATGGGGTTGGGGGGTGGGGGTGGAAGAAAACAATAACTTAGCAGTCTACTTCCAACTGCAAAATCCACTGTAAGCCATTGGATCAAATGTGCAGTTTGCTGCCAGTCTTTCAGCTCATCTCTGTTGTTAGACTCTGAGGATTCAGTCCTTCATGCCATTACCAGACAAAACACTCAGTGTCACTGTTAAGTAAGGTCCCCATGGGGTGCCAACGAGTCTGTGTTCAAGTGAAAATCTGTTGTGATACTCAACAGAACTCATGAGTCAACCCATTGGAGACTGGAGGTTATGTTTAGTTAGGAGCACCTTGGTGACTCAGTGTGGTGGAGGGAGGTCCTCCTACATTCTGCATGAAGATTATCCGGAATGCTTTTTAAGAAGGCTAAATTAGGCATGATTTACACTTTTGATACCTTCCTTCATCCTCCCTATGCTACATGATACATGATACAGGATGCAGCAGGTATCTAAGTGACTTTGAGGAACATTTGAGCTGTTTCCTGGATATGGAAGGGTGAGAAGAGAGATGATGTTATAAAGTGATGTGGATCTTTCTGAATGTGTGGGAGGCAATGGAGCTTTGCTGTAAAGGTACATCTTGGGATGGTCAGGCATTTCTGTCTGTCATTGTTGGCACTACAGTGGTCATTGAAGATAACTTGGGGGGATATCTCAGTTGTCTCCCAAAGTTCCAGCTGCAACTACACATCTTTCACCTTTTGGTTATTGTTTTTTCAAGACATGTTTTTCTGCCTTGGGGGTCCTGGAACTTGCTTTGTAGACCAGGCTGGCCTCGAACTCACAGAGATCTGTCTGCCTCTGCCTTGAATGCTGGGATTATAGGCATGTACCATCATGCCAGGCTTTCCAGCTGCAACTACCCCTGAGTACTTAACACATGGTTTCGTTATCTTAGTCTTGTTACCCCAGTTCAAAGACCTAGCATTAAAATTACTGCAATGAGATCTCATGGTTTTTTTTTCAATTATTTATTGCGTATGTGTGCACATCTGCGAACCTGTACAGCACACATGTCATATAGAGGTCTTAGGACAACTTGTGAGTCAGTTGGTTCTCTCCTTCCATTACTTGAGTTCAGTGGATTGAATTCATACCCTCAGGCTTGACAGCAAGCACCCCAATCTGCGGAGCCACTTCTCCAGTTCTGTTATATTTCTGCTGGTGGAAGTTACTGATTGACTTAAGGCTCTTAATGAGGAAATGGCCAGCCACTCTTTTTGTTGCATCAGATATTGCAAAAGTTATTAAAATGTTGTGTGGCTCAGTGTATGGAGTGCTTGCCTGCCACATGGAAGCCTTGATTTTGGTCTCTACTACCTCATGTTCTAGGCCTGGCAGCACATGTCTGTAATTCTAGCCCTGGAGAGACAGAGGCCGCAGGATCATAAAGTTCAAGGTCATCTTTAACTAGACAGCTAGCATAGGTTATCCTGTCTCAAAAGAAGTACATTTGCATCTCTTCCTCATTCTTACTCTTCTCCCAAACAAATATTCTCATCAGTTTCTTGTGAATTGACTTAGAGATATTTAGGCTTGCATTATTATATACAACACACACTTCCTGGCACACATTGTAAAATCTATTTATTAAATGATTTTCCCTGGTGACTGTCCATGTACACACTCATTTCTCTCCCTCTTTCTTGTTAATATGTGTACACAATTCAATTCATGAAGGGATCACATTCGTAAATAGAATTCTTCTGTGGATGGACATGGGGTTTTAGCCCTTTCATACATTAAGTAATGCTGGAATAAATATTCTTTTATGTAGCTATCGCACACTATAGAAATAAATGAAGACTAATGGAGAAAAGCTAGCTCCACTCCATGCTGGCCATTGCTACTTGTATTTGACAGATTGTCAAAAGTTGGCAGAGAAGAGGGAACACTTTGAAGTGAGGAAGGAGGCAGATTCTCATGTAAAGGCAGGTTGGAGGTTGAGAATGAAGTTAGGAGCTCTCTAGGAGACGGACAAACTATTTGATTGTTTGGGAGTGCATACTGAGCTCTCTCTGATTGGTACTAAGTTAGATTGTAATCAACAAAAGGTCATTTGCTGATGATTACTGAAGACAGTGCTGTTAAGCTCCCTGGATTGTTACCAGAGAAAGCAATCTGGCTTCCTGAAATACTGACTCAGAGCAGTCTGTTTACTGAAGAAAACGGGTTGGTTTCCTGGTTAGGTTATAGGAAGTTAGAATCCTATTTTTGAATATGATCTAACTGTTATCTATTAATATTTCCAGTCTCTCTGACCATATATGTGAGTATATTTATAATTCCTTAGATGAAATTATTAGCAAAAGTTATTTACCTATTTATCTATATTTCATCTATCTAGCTATCTAGCTATCTATTCATCTATTTATCTATCGTCTATGTACTTATCTATTTATCTACAGAAATGAGACAGAGAGGGGGAGATGGGTAAATTGCTTCTGTAAAGTTGGATCCATGTGTAGTGTGTCCTTATGCCTGGAGTGAGGTAGGAGTTTGTATTGCTGGAACTTTCCACCTTTGTACTTCTCATAGGTAAAAAGGATAATTTAATTTGTGTTTGAGGTTGAGAAATTTTCTGTAAAATTGTTTATTTTTCTTTAAATATTATCTATTTGTATTCCTAATATAGACTGCTTAACCCTCCCAAACTTTGCAGATCAAGGAGCATAATGATAAAAGAATAACTCTTTGGTATTTGGTCTTATTGCCTTTAAAATTCAACTAAAACCAAGAAGGGACATGTCTGAAACATGGAAATTAGACCACAGGATTTTCTTCCTTACCCATTGTCAGCACTCATTTTAAGGTTTTTTTTTTTTCCCTCACAGAAGATTGACTATAAAATGTCAAAATATGATTAGGATGAAGGTATAGCTCCAATATGGGATGGCAATTGGAAACCCAACTATTTAACAGCAAATAGAATCTCATACATCTGATTGGTCTAAAAATAATAACCTAAAAAATATTATCTTAGACATTTCTTCTATTTCACATAATTTGGAAAATCCTGATCATGTGTGTGATTGGTTTTAGAATAAGTTTGTATATTTATAAGGTAGCTGTGTTAAGGAACCAAGTGCCAACTGGATAGCTTCCAATGCATACAAATGAAACCAATTCCACATGTTCCATGCAGAATGTAATTTGCCTACCACTGCACCAGTCTTTAGAGAATAATGAAGCCATGCTCCCATCTCTGTAAACCATCTTAGTTATCAATATGAGCATTAGCAATATTTTACAGCAGATACACATGTTTACCCCAACTTTGTCTTGATAACTATGTAGATATTCCCCCTCCAATTTTTGTTTCAGTATTTCCAGTTTTATGGTTAAGGCTACACACTTGCTCTTTGGGAGCTAATCAGAGATAATTTCCCGTTCGTGCACACTACAGTATTACCTGAGGAAAAGTGAACTATACAGGTGCATGGATTCTCTTAAACACATGCGTGCTCAGATGTGTTTCCAGAATTCTCTTAAAATCTAGTTCCCCTAGTCTGAAAAAGTATGATCATGGAACAAATTATGATGATAGTATATAAGGTGTCTACTTGATTCAGAGGAGTGTTGGTCCTAATGTGAATTTGATTTTTGTTAATTACATATTTATTCATCATCGTTACACTTTAAGAATGTAGGCAGCTCATTGTAGGGATGTTCAATCACTTTCTTATTAAAAACAAAACAAACAAACATACATACATACCTGCACTCACAGGATGTATCGTTTGTTTACACTTTTTCATTTTTAACATTTTTAGTTTTGAAAGAAAGGATCACTACTCTCCTACAATGTTAACTGTAATATCGACTTAAGAGTAAACGATTTAGATGACTATTGCTAGGGTTTTTGCTTCTGAAATCTCTGTCATATTTTTCTTTCATGTTTATAGTGAACTATGATTGGGCTCTTATACTGTGTCAAGCATTTCTAGAAGTTTGCGTGTATTACTTCATTTATCCCTCATAGCAACCCTGTCTCTTAGTACTATTGTTCTCACTGATAGGCAGTAACACTAAAGCAAAGAGATGCTGAGCATATGCCCAAGGCCCTGAGAAGATGGTGGAACGAGTTCACAATGATCATTCTTGACTATCAACCTAGTTTGAACCTTTAATTCACTATTACTTCTTGTGAAAATACAATTTAATTTGATGAATTTTTTATTGTATTTTCATACAATACATCCTGACAGCAGTTTCCCCATCCATCCTTCATTCCCATTCAGAAAAGAACAGGCTCCCCAGGACATCAACCAAACATGGCATAACAAGATACAGGAAGACTGGGCACAAACCCTTATATCAAGGCTGGGCAAGGCAACCCTGTATGAGAAAAAGTTCATAAGATCAGGCAAAAGAGTGAGAGACACCCCAACTCCTGCTGTTTGAAGCCAACAAGTGTAACATATGCAGAGGACCTCGTGCAGACCAGTACAGTCTGCGTGGTTGATTATTTGGTCTCTGTGACTCTCAATGATCCCTGCCTAATTGATTCTATGGAACATGTCCTCCTGGTGTCCGTGACCCTTCTGACTCCTACAATCCTGCCTCCCTTTGGGATTCCCTGAACTCCAAGGGGAAGGACTTGAAAGAGACCTCCAATTCTGGCTCTCTCATTGCTAATGTTTGGCTGTGGGTCTCTGCATCTGCTCCTAGCAGCTGCCAGAAGAAACATCTCTGATGAGGATTTGGCTAGGCGCTAGTCTATGAGTATAGCAGAATTTGATGACTATTATTGTCTAGACCTTAAAAAAAGAATTAAACACCCATTTAATACTGATAAAAATGATTCAATACAGATTCAAGTCTCAGTATTAGTCTATGTCTTACTAGTTTGCAGATTAAAGACATATGTACTAAATGTATATTAAACAAATCTTGGCTCCATTCAAATGATACTCATTCTTTTCTTATTTAATGTATTTCTTCATATATTTTATTATTATAGTAATGTCCAAAGAGTATATTATAGGGTGAGAGTTCTATTTCTCCATCCCTTTGCCCTACCCTTACAAAAGATTTCCCATTATTAAGTTGAAGTATTTTACTAATTTAATAAGGCATGCTAATTATGTAAATTACACATATTAATGACAAAGTGACATTAAGATTAGATTTGTTTGATGTAGCAGTTTTGTATGCATAGAATGCTAATTCGTTTCTCATAAAACCTACCGTATATCCCCTGTTGTTGTTTTCATCACTTTATCAAATGACGCAGTTAAGAATCAAAAGTGAAAGCAGGTATCCCAAGCTAACACTTACCTCAGTTCAGTTTTGTACTCAGTATGTTTACAGCTAGTTCTAGTCCCTTCCACAAAACGCTGTTTGCGTCCAGCAAAGTGGTAAACCCAGCTACCTCAGATACTAAGAAAACCAAGATGGCATGGGGCTATCCCAGAGTTCATCCTTAGATGACTATGAAGGTGTTAGAAACATTTACAAAATAGGAGAGTTAAAGAAAAGAGAATAGAATCTGGATATATTTACTTGATGATAAAGAAATCAAAGATATCTTTAAAAAGTATGATTCATGATAATGAAGATTTTTATATAGAGGAAAATGAATTATATTTAAATTATCTGCTCTAGTGTTTATTAATTGCTGGAACAATACCTTGACATCTGAGAGGGGCCAAGAGGTTTTGTAAGAAAACATAGGGCTTGGAGCTGGGAAGCTCCTTCTGTAGGGGAATTAGTAACTTTTCCTCTTCCTCCTACTCAAATGCAAATAGAAGCCCCTCCTGGGAATACTCAGAAGTGCCAGGGTGGGGATAAGGGATTTTTAATTTTTGGCACTCTGCCAGGAATGTCAGTATCTAATAACTTAGCATCTTCATGGGTATTGAGAGGATGTTTTATCTTCCTGAAAGTGTGTGAAATACCCAGATCATTAGCATAGATTTCAAGGCAGGTCCGCACACAAGAGCCACGGACCCCAAAACCTTCTAAATTGGCAGGATTTCTTTAATTAAAAAGTCTCAGTAATTCAATGGTCAGGAGGGTGGAAGAGGCAGTGGATGGATGTGTGTGGCATCATTTTGTTGCAAATGCAAATTAGTTTTCCTGTCATTTACTGGCAAGCCCACTGTTTATAATAGCTGTTCATAATGAATCAGGCTGATATTTTGCTCATACATTTCCCCTTGAGGCTTTAATAACTCTGCTTCTGTGCTTTATGGTTACATGTTGTGGAGGAGACTCTGGTGGAAATACAATCCTGTTTTATAGCCTCTGCAGATGTGAGGAACAGGGGAGAAACAAGCAAACGAAACAATTTGTGGTTGGAAGGAATTCTGAGACAGAGAAGGATGCTCCATTGGCCAGGCCTGTATGCTATATGGGCAAAATGAAAGATGGGTCAGAAGTTTCCATCACTGAAGTAAGAGAAGAATTTTAAATGGAGCAAAGATTTGAGCTGAACTAGAGGGAAAACCTAGGTGACCTAACAAGTGAAGTCTTGTCCATTTTAGTAAATATTATACCTGCTACATTCCAGACCCTTGATAAGGCTGATAACTGAACTATCCAGTACGATAGCCATTAGTCATTGTACTTAATGAGTTCAAAAATTTTTTAAAGAAAATTAATAGTTCATTTCCTCTGGTACATATCTTAAGGCACATAACACATGGCAAATAACCACTGTATTGATGAGGTAGAAGAATATTTCCTTTATTCCAGACATTGTACAGCAGCATCCCAGGAGTACATAGCAGCTAAGAGGTGACTCCTATATTTGAGGAATTTTCAGTTTTATAAGTCTGAGTTACTAGAGTTGTGTTATACAAGTCGGTCTGCATACTATCATAGGGATGTTAAGGATCAGGTGAGGGGACTTATGCAAGATAGTGCACAAGTCCAATACGGTAGATGAAGAAAGGCTATAGGAAGAGTGACTAGATCAGCTAGCTAGTTCAAGGCGTTGAAAATCAATTATCTGAATTATTGTTTTCTCCAGATTTTTAGAGTAGACTTATCAAAGAATTCACAAATCAGTAGTTGCTTTTGCTATTTCAAGATGTTGCTTAAAATGAAATTGAAGAGATTATATCTTCGAAGACTGCACACTAGCTCAGAAAATATTTGTCATGAGATACATAGTGGAGTTCTTTGTTTTCCTGTCATTTACTAGAGATGCAATGGTGGAGAACTTTAAGAACTATAAAAAAAAATAAAGCATATAAGAGCTGTTATAATCCCAGAATCACAAGGCTAACTTATCTTCTAGTCAAATTAGATATTTTTTCTGCTTCTTTCTTGGGTGTAGTTGAGATATTTTAATAAATATTTGACTTAGAACACTTGTCTTAAATTTTTTTAATCTTTGTAGATTTATAGTTTTGCAATTCCACTGTCAGAATGACAGATACTGATACGTATTTTAAGGTAATCTTATATAATTATTTTCAGTGCCCTGTATCAATCAGTGCTCTGACAGGCCATAAAATGTTACAGCTCATAAAGAACCAGCAAATAGTCAATTTTCAAACTACAGCAGAGGAACCATAAATTAGATTGATTGTATAACTATAAAATAATTAGTCCAGTATTTCCACACAACTTGGAAAACTTTTTCAACACTGATCATCATTGGAAAACCTGCAGGGTCCTCTTAAAGCTATCTGGTTCCCAAACTTGGCTGAAATGACTTTACACTTACTTTTTGTCACAATGAGTCTTCCAGGCTCCTTTCCTCAAGGTGAACTAATTCCTTATGTTGGCTCAGATTTCTGCTTCTATATGGGAATCTCTATGTTTATCCTTCTCAGACCTCTTGTAGCCCACAGACCTGCATGCCTTGCATCTGCTGTGAGTGTTGAGCTCAGTAGCTCTCTATAAGCAGACTCCCCTGCCAGGGCTTGAAGGAAAGCAGTTAACTGACGAAGGTGTCTTGGGATCTCCAGGAGGCGCTGGAAGAAGTGAAACAGGGTTGAAGTTATGTTGTGGAGAAGATTCCTGTGGTGGGCACCTGGGTTTGCTCCCAATAGGGAATCTAGGAGACAGTACCGAGTGTGACTTAGATTTACTCCTGTTCCTCATTCATTAACCTCTGCATGTCCAAAGCCTGCCCCTTAAAACTTGTTTTACCTCTGTCTTGGGAAACTGATACAGTGTGCATTCACTTCCACGAGGGAGCTACTCTCCAACCTCCATCACCAGCTTCCCTTAACTCTTCATCCTCCACCACCAGATTACTCTCAAGTTTTCTCTATGCCCCCTCCTCCATAGCTCTAATTTGTACCACTTTTCTTTCATCAGCACCATTGACACCATGTCACTTGATCCTAATTTTCTTCACACTTCCCCCATTCACCTCCTGCCTCAAGTCCCACCAATGATACAATCCTTCCTGTGTCCAGAATGAGATTCCAAAACACAACACGACCACAAACTTTCTCTGATTAAAATCATCAGTAACAGAGCAGAACCCTGAACATGAGGCGCTTCATGTTATCACCATTCACTTTCTGGCCTCCCTGTTTGCCACATGTGCAGCTCCTGGACCTCTACATAGGCTATGCAGGTCCTAGTTCATCAGTGAAACTGTAACAGAATTCACCCCCTCAGGTGGCTCCTCTGACATCTCATCTCTCACTCCCAAGACAAATCTCACAGTACCTAGCCAGTCTAGTGCCATTGTTTACTTGTTTGTGCATATCCTCAACTTGGAACACATTCCCTGCAGGCTGGTTCCATTAATCTCAAATGTTGAGTACTTGGCCAAATGTTTCTTCATAGTAGATTCCCATTAAATGGTTTCCAATTACTTTGTTTATGTTACCCATGTCAATCCTTAAAAGAGCCCCATAAGCCGGCCTTATCTCTGTACCTTGCTCAAAATCACAATAATTATCAAGTTTAGATTTGATTTCAAGTTAGTCTCAGAAAGTCTATATTCTTTCTGTTAAATCCTGTTAATATAAATATTGTAGGGCACCAAATATTTTTTCTACTTGATCTTCGGTAACTTTCAGTTAAACAGCCTGAATTGTTTTGTCCTTTACTTTTTAAGATTCTTTTAGAAATGAAATATTCATGACCAGGAACACTACTAGAGCTGTGAGTTTGGTTGTGTACACCACGCTGTGAATGGCTTGTGACTTTGCAGTAGAATTCCTATGAACCAGTTAGCTAATTTGACATATCTGAGCTCGGGAATTTAAAAAAATCTTGGGCCAACTGGACAATGGAGAGAATTTATATGAGGTGTGGGGACGGTGGGATTTTGAGATGAGCAGATTTGGGACATAGCAATAAATTTTCACACATCACTGAGTGTGGAAGAAAGATGATTATCAATTACAGAATAGTTGCATGGATGTTTCTAGAGATTTCTGGACTATTTACTGATTCAAGTCCCTAGGGGAGTTGTCATCTGCTTCAGTCTTTGTGTGTTGGTCCTCATTGTTTTCAGAGCACCTTGGCCCTAGAGAGTGGTCACGGTGTTTAAGCCAAGTGAGTGGCACACAAGCAGACGTGATGCAGGAGGGTGTTTGTTCTGAAGCAACGCCCATACCTTAGAAGATATAAAGAAATAATTTTACTAGATGAAATTGTATCAGCCCCAAAGGGGTCTTCTTTTTTCTTTTTATATTATGCAACAGAATTCATCAGTTTATTTATTTTAAAAATAATCAGTATTTGCTGAATCGTCTATGTCTATAAAATTAAAATTGCAAGCATGTTTTCTTTATATCCATTTATGTACAGGGACAGTTAAATCCCCAAAGAGAAATATAAGGCTTAGAAATTCCAGCTCTGTGAGAATTTAGAGGAGGAATAATTGAAAATATGAGGTGAAACTCTTCTCACAGTGCCTAAAACAAAAATGTTTGCTGTGAATATCACTAGTATGGTCTTGTTCTTCGGTTATGTTTAAACCAATCAATATCTAGCTCTTAGCACTAGACACACACACACACACACACACACACACACACACACAAACACCAACACAAACAACTGATGCTTTCTATGAGGATAAATTAAATTTTACAATATATCCAGTGGTCATGGTTTCACCACAGGAGACATGAATGGAAATAGAGGATAGCAAAGGTTGTTGCTACTAACATGGGCTTTCTTGCAATAATTGTTTAAGGCATGCTAGCTTGAAGCCAACCTTTAGGTCAAATTCTTGAATTAGCTTGTTATCATCAAAATGTAAGATTCCTTTGAATCAACTTTGGGAAAATTTCGTATTGACTTTGAGCTGGGAGACACCTAAACTTATATTACATAAAACTTATGTATTTTCCTAAGTAAGGCATGTAGGAGGTAATGAATTAGTATTTAGCAGTGACAGACTAGAAACATGTCCTAACTAGATAATTCAGAATTCCCAGAATGAACTATAAATATTTTGTTGAAGATAACAGGACTGTGTTTAGGTGTTTAGGTCTTGTCCTTTTTCATGAAATACAAAACTCCATGGTGTAGTGGAACACGCTACCAAAGATCACCATCTGCAGAGAAAAATGAAAACAAGGTTGCGTACCCTTAATAACACTGCCAAGAATGGAACACGAGGGAATGAATATCATCCAGTGAGAATCCTGCTTTATAACATTTGCCCCTCTGGTTGGCCTTCTAGGTNTCAGTACAATCCCATGGGTGAATCCCAAGGTTGGCTGGCCAGCTAGTCTAGCCAAGTTGGAGAGCCCCAGACCACAGTGAGAAATCTTGTCTCAAAGAAACAAGACAGATGTCTCCTAAGGAACAACACCCAGGATTACCATCTGGCCTCCACACCCATGCACACACACACACACACACACACACACACACACACACACACGCATGCACACATATGCATACACACATGCACATAGAAAAAAAGGAAGTCAAGGAACAGTCAGTTAACTTCATGTGTTCTTTTAAAATTATCACTTATATCAATAAATATTTGTTGAGTTCTTTCTTTGAGCCAGAAATTTTGCTGGTTATGGAAATACAACAGTGAGAAAAATATAATAAAACAATAAAAAGATTTTAGGGAATTATTGAGCTCTGTCATCTTAAATGGGAGAGCCAGGGACAGCTTCTGTGAGCGTGATGGCTGAGAAAGATGGTGGTGAACCTTGCAGATAGCTCTGCTACTGTGAGTGGGCTGAGAAACAAGTGGGTGCACTGGTACAGCAACTGCTGTGGCAAGGATAAGAAATCATGTCAGACTCAGGGTGGCTGGTATAGAGGAAAGTAAGAGTCAAGCAGAAGATAAGAGAACAGAGGTCATGGTAGACCATACTGAGTAGCACTCTAAAGCAACTGAAGTGACAACAAGTCTTATTCTTGGCCATTGAAAGCAGAACACAGGCTTGGGTCCAGGAATGAAAGCAGAAAAACCAAACTTAGAGGTTATTGTAGTGACCCAGGTAAAATATTAAAGTATCTTGGATCAGGGTAATAACCAATAGAAGCCCAAATCCATCCACACTGCTGTTTAGCTATAGTCTAGTAGGATACTGGGTTCTATGGCTGATCCTAAGATGTGTTTTCAGCACACTGGAATTTCATCAATGCTTTTATTTTAGCAAATATAAAAGTCTGTGCTTAAAGACCATATATATTAAGTATATTGCAATTCCCAGCCAAAGATACTCCACTGGAAACCTGACTCCATATACTCTGTAGATAGCTTCTATTTGAGGAAGAAACATGGTCCTTCATTTTGCTTCATTTTGATAGCATTATGTATCTGTAGTATTGGAGTAATTTCCTGACACTGACAGCCAACTATGTGAATATTCCTAGGCTCCATAGATATCCATAGGCATCTTATAAAACAGTCAGATGAAGCTAGCTCTGGTTCCCTTCTGTTATAGCCACAGCCTTTACATCAAAGAATTGCCATCTTATGCCATTTCAGAAAATACAAAGGCTCCTGAAGTCTTCAAAATGGCACTGTCTTTGCCAAATATAGCATAATTAGAAGGAAAAAACCCTTGGTGCTTTTTACTTGAATGACAGCAGAGCGATGTCTGCTCACACATCTGTTTTCTTGCTATTTTGGTGAAGAAGGAAACTCCTTGTTCCTGCATGAATGAACAGGGCTGTTCATCTCTGCCAATTGGCTTTTAAAAGTCCATCCAAGGTCACAAGCATCACCTTCCTCAGAACTATTTACTCTTTCTCAGGAGGTAAGAGAATTATGAATTGTTCCTCCATGGATGGAAACCATTGTGTTTTCTACAAACACACGAAGCTGTGTTTGAGGCAAGTGATTCAGATATCTAAGAACAACACTCCCTTCCCTGACATTTGATAGAAAGGCATGCAGTCTGTGCACTTACTTACCTAATGGATGTTTCAAGTCCATGGCACTCAAAGTGTAGCTACAAAAATACTTGCCAAAGATTCGGAGGGCATGGGTGGAACTTAATGGACTGAAGTTCACAGAACCTTGCCTTTCCTTTAAGCATTCTCCACAATGAATGCTTGAGAACATCCCTTCTCCTTCCATAACTACCCTTCTACTTAAAGATATGTATCCTCCACCCGTCCCAAATTGTGTGCACATCATTTACCTGCATGTGATTCTCCGAGATAGAGATGTTATTGATGTTGATTTTAAGAAAAAGACTGAGTCTAATCACTAGGTATACTGGCTAGTTTTGTATCAGCTTGACACGAGCTAGAGGCATCAGAGAAGTAAGAGAGAAAATGCCTATATGAGATTAGGGTGTAAGCAAGCCTGTAGGGCAATTTCTTAATTGGTGATTGACAAAGGAGGGCCCAGTTCATTGTGGGTAGTGCCATTCCTGGGGTGATGGTTCTGGGTCTTATAAGAAAGCAGGTTGAACAAGCCATGAGAAGCAAGCCAGTAAGTAGCACTCCTCCACAGCCTCTGCATCAACTCCTGCCTCCAGACTCCTGTCCTGTTTGACTTCCTTCTATGATGAGCTGTGCTGTGGATATATACGCTGAATAAGCGCTTTCTTCTCCAACTTGCTTTGTTCATAGTGTTTCATCACAGCAATAGTAACCCTAACTAAGACATGGGGTAGCGATAGCTTTACAAATCATAGAGAACTTAATTATTTGTCTTCAATAAAATTAAAGATGATCCAATACAATCATCAATTGATAGATAATCAAACATTATTTGATGACAGATACTGGGGTTGTAGGAGTCTTATTTTTAATGACTTGGTCAACAAATGAATTCTTATCCACTCTCATATAGACTTTCAGGCTTATTAAAAATGATAAATAGAAAAAGAATCAATGGATAAAACCTGTCTTGTTCTGTTAAGAAGTGATTCTTACTCAATAATAGACGATCAAATGGAAAGAAATGATTTGATTTAGCTCATAAATACTATTATTCCAATAAAAATAATTTGGCCTCTAATAGTTATCTTTCAAATTTTGTTGTTTTCATCAAATGTGCAGTGCCTACAATAATGATGATAATTAAAATGATAATAAGTAAAATATTTAAAATATTGGAATCTTTTAGTCAGGACATAACTTTCAAAATAATTTGCATTTTTACAGAGAATTAGATGAAGGAATCAATGGGGATTTCACAGTATAAAATTCATATTGTATGCAATAGGTGAATCAAACTATCAGATTGCTCACTCCCTCATTCTGCTGTCTACCCATACTCTAGTCCCTTCTATGAGGTGGATGTAGTTACTTTCACCTCATACGGAAAATCTGCACCTCTGGGCCAGTTTGGAATCTACTTTTGTTGATTCTTTCTTTTCTTTATCATGAGTCATATTTTCTTACTATTTTTTGTACATTGTGATGTGATGTGATGTGATGTGATGTGATGTGATGTGATGTGATGTGATGTGATGTGTGTGTGTGTCCATTTTATATAAGTAACCAACAGGCAGTGGAGAAAGATAACACCCTTTTCTATGGAGCTCACACTATGGCTCTGAACTGTGTTTGATCAAACTTGGGGCTCCCTCCATCTGACTCTCTACGTAGTTCAACCCTGATTGCAGATGCCTGAGAGGGATGGCCCAGGCTTTCCTTTCAACTGATCTTCCTGTCAAAGCCCTGGAAAGACTCCAGAAGCCTTTTCGTGCTTTAGAGTTCAGATGGCAAACTCTGGAGCTATGGGAGATAACTCCCTGCTTACAGCGCAGCTACCATTGGCTTTTGTGTCAACTGGGAGCTGTCTTCCTTATCTAGACTTGTCCCTTTCGTTCTGCAGTGGGGGCGCTATCTTTAGCCCACTTTGTCTGCAGCAACACTGCTGCCCTGGACTTGGTGGGGACCTGGGGTGCCTAGAGGTCACCCCCTTAGTTCTTTTGCCTCTGGCTACCCTGTTTGGTAGTTGAAAGCTCCGAGAACCTAAACTATATTCCTGCCAGCAGGCCTTCAGTGTCCCACAATACTTTCCACCTTTCAGGGGAGTTTGGTCTGGGACAATATTTATGTACCTCAAAGGAAATTCATCCTCATCCTTCCTCCTCTGATTTCTGACCCTTGGACATATTTCCCTTCATACTCCTGAAAGACCTGTGAGTGAATATGTGGATAAATGAATATTCTCAGAGACTATAGGCCTCCAGAGGAAATAATCCATCATGCCAGCCCACCAGTGGCTGCTCAATATTCACTTAATGGTGGCTGGCAACTTCCCTCCCCTCTCTGTGGCTCGGCTATGAATCTCTGCTCTCATGAAGGACATGCCACTTTCTGGAGCTTAATTTAGGCATGTTTATACCTATCAGGGCTTTGTTTTGGTACCTTCTTCTGACATCATTTCTAAAATTTCCCTTCTTAGGGTGAGAGTAATGATTGTTATTCTTAACATCCAAATCAAGAGCCCTTTCAAATATGTATTAAAACTGATAGTTGCAGGCATCGAATCACCCAGTATTAGATTCTATTAGTTCTACTTGAAAGTAATGTTTCAAACTGATCTTTAAAATTAATATATACACTACAATACATACGCTATGTCAAGAATTATATCTTTTAGAACTATTAATTTTATCATAAGAATTTTAGCGATTAGAGCTAGAGAGAAAGAAAGATAGCTTAGTGGTTAAGAGCAGGTGATGCTCTTACAGAGTCTCCGAGTTCAATCCCTAGCATCCCCATTAGGTGGCTCACAATTGCCTAAAACTCCATCTCCAGAGGATTGAAAGCCTTGTCTGGCCTCTGTAGGCCCTAGAACTGGTGTACATAAAACTCACATGGAGACAAGTGATTTTAAAAATAATAAAAACAGAACTTGAGAGGAAAAAAAATAAAGATGTCAGCTAAAGTGAAGAAAGAGATGCAGAGTGTTCCTGTAGAGCATGCCTGTGCTGCACTGCCAGAAAGTCCCATTGATGTGATATGGCCACATGGTACTTTCTATGATCATTTCTGGGGAAAGACGAACCCATATACCAGACCCATGTCAACAAAAACATGGAACATGTGAGAAACGCTGCCCCACCCCCGCAGAAAGGAACACAGACAGACAGGGTAAGTGAAGGTAGTGTCGAGGCAGGACTCCAGGGGGAAGGGACCTGGGGTGCTTCAGCAGGTCGGAGTTAAAGAGAACCTTAAGTTAACAATAATGTAGTGATTTTGATTTGTTTTTTGTTTGTATATTCTTTTTAATATATAAGAATGTACAATTAATTTATTTTTGCTGTTTTTTTCCACTTTTTATTAGATAATTTCTTTATTTACATTTCAAATCCTATCCCCTTTCCTGGTTTCCCCCTCTGAAAACCTCCTATCCCCTTCCCCTCCCCGTGCTCACCAACCCACTCACTCTTGCTTCCTGGCCCTGGCATTCCCCTATACTGGGGCATAGAGCCTTCACAGGACCAAGAGCCTCTCCTCCCATTGATGACCGACTAGGCCATCTTCTGCTACATATGCAGCTGGAGCCATGAGTCCCACTATGTGTTTTCTTTGGTTGGTGGTTTAGTCCTTGGGAGCTCTGGGGGTACTAGTTAGTTCATATTGTTGTTACTTCTATGAGGCTGCAAACCCCTTCAGATCCTTGGGTAATTTCTCTAACTTCTTCATTGGGGACCCTGTGCTGTGAGCATCCATTTCTGTGTTTGTCAGGCATTGGCAGAGCCTCTCAGGAGACAGCTATACCAGGCTCTTGTCAGCAAGCTCTTGTTGGCATCCACAGTAGTAGGATTTGCTTCCTGCTTCCTGTATATGGGATGTATATGGGATGTATATGGGATGTATATGGGATGTATATGGGATGGATCTCCAGGTGGGGCAGTCTCTGGATGGTCATTCCTTCAGTCTCTGCTCCACACTTTGTCTCTGTAACTCCTTCCATGGGTATTTTGTTCCCCTCTTCTAAGAAGTATCGAAGTATCCACACTTTAGTATTCCTACTTGAGTTTCCTGTGTTTTGCGAATTGTATCTTGGGTATTCTGAGCTTCTGGGCTAATATCCACTTATCAGTGAGCACATATCATGTGTTCTTTTGTGACTGGGTTACCTCACTCAGGATGATATCCTCCAGATCCATCCATTTGCTGAAGAATTTCATAAACTCATTGTTTTTCATAGCTGATAGTACTCCATTGTATAAATGTACCATGTTTTCTGTATCCATTCTGCTGCTGAGGGACATCTGGGTTCTTTCCAGCTTCTGGCTATTATAAATAATCCTGCTATGAGCATAGTGGAGCATGTGTCCTTATTATATGTTGGAGCATCTTCTGAGCATATGCCCAGGGGTGGTATTGCTGGGTCCTCAGATAGTATTATGTCCAATTATTTGAGAAACTGCCAGACTGATTTCCAGAGTGGTTGTACTAGTTTGCAATGCCACCAGCAATGGAGGAGTGTTCCTCTTTCTCCACATCCTTGTCAGCATCTGCTGTCACCTGAGTTTTTTATCTTAGCCATTCTGACTGGTGTAAGGTGGAATCTCAGGGTTGTTTTGATTTACATTTCCCTGATGACTAAGGATGTTTAACATTTTTTAGGTGCTTCTCAGCCATTTGGTATTTCTCAGTTGAGATTTTGATTTGTTAATAGTGAAGAAAACTGGGAACTTTGTACTCTCCCTTTATTTTATTTTATTTTATTTTATTTTATTTTATTTTATTTTATTGATTTTTTGAGACAGTGTTTCTCTGTATAGCCCTGGCTGTCCTGGAACTCACTTTGTAGACCAGGCTGGCCTCGAACTCAGAAATCCGCCTGCCTCTGCCTCCTGAGTGCTGGGATTAAAGGCGTGAGCCACCATGCCCAGCTCCCTTTATTTTTCAATGTAAATGTAAAACTACTCTAAAACAGGAAGGTTTACTAAGAAAATTTAATACTAGTAGGAACTAGAGCACAAGAGCAGTAGTTCTCAACCTTCCTAATGCTGCAACCCCTTATTATAATTCTTCAAGGTTTATGGTGACCCCCAACCATAAAGCTATGTTCATTGCCACTTTATAAGTTTGACTTTGCAAGTGGTAGGAATTGTGATGGAAATATCTGTTTTCTGATGGTCTTCACTGACCCCTGTAAAGGGTCATATGACCCCCAAAGGGGTCGTGACCGACAGGTTGAGAACCACTGGGTAGCAAGCTGGCTTGATGTTTTAGAGCACTGTCTGTTCTTCCAGAGGTCTCGAGTTAAATTCCCAGCAACCATCTGTAATGGATCTGATGCCCTCTTTGGGTACTCATATACATAAAATAAATAAATCTTAAAAGTACTTAAAGAATATAATGATGTTTTTCTAGCTGACCCAGGTTGCAGTACACACATAGCGGTGCACAGCAGTGCATCACTACAGTTCCAGGTGAGCGGAGGCCCACTGGTAACCTCCTTGGGCACTGCATGCAGACAAAATTCCTATTTTTTTTAATATGAAGGTTTTCTTTTCTAAACTAGGTTATAGTGACACTGAGGAGCATAATAAAACAAACTGATAGATAAAGCATTTTTTTTTTTTAAAGAAAGAAGACTCTGGTCATATGTGGCGATTGATAAAAATCAAAGTTCAAAACTACATGACTGTTGCTAAAATGTATCTCATTGTCGCTACTGATGTTTACACGTTAGCCACTTAGAGTTTAATACTCTCACATAATTGTCATGGGAGCCCCTCAGGCAGTTATGGGAATATTCAAATGCTGGTCTTAATGTCATGGGGATTTACTTACCTAAGAACATCTCTTGGTCTCTCTCTCTCTGTGTGTTTCTCTTCTCTCTTTCTCTCTCTCTCTCTCTCCCTCTCATACACATACACACACATATACAGACAGATATGCATGTGTGCACACACATGCATGTGTGTGTGTGTGTGTGTGTGTGAGTGTGTGTGTGTTACCACCTATCATTCCCATGGGTTTAATATTCACCTCTCACTATCACTTACAGCAGTCTCCCCATCACATCGCTCTCACCTCTCACTGTCACTTGCCACAGTACCACAGTCTCCCCATCACATTGCTGCACTTACTGTTTTTTGCTTCTTAGTCTTAAAAAGGGACCGGGAGATGTTCAAAGGGAGCCCAAGGAGCTGAAGATATAACTCACTCAAGAAGAGTTAACTGAAGAGAGAATATGTTTGCCACTCCAGCATGAGGACCTGAGTCCAGTCCCTAGACCTATGTAAAAAAGCTGTGTTGGCTTGCACTTGTAATCTCAGCACTGGGATGGCAGAAAAGAACAGGTCCCTAGGGCAACTTGGTCAGACAGGCTACCAGAATTGGCAAGCCCTCAGTCGTAGTGAGGAAACCTGACAAGAAAGAAAGAAAAGAAAAGAAAAGAAAAGAAAAGAAAAGAAAAGAAAAGAAAGAAGAAAGAGAGAGAGAGAAAGAAAGAAAGAAAGAAAGAAAGAAAGAAAGAAAGACAGAAAGAAAGAAAGAAAGAAAGAAAGAAAGAAAGAAAGAAAGAAAGGAAAGAAAGAGAAAGAAAAGAAAGAGAGAGAGAGAGGGAAGGAAGGAAGGAAGGAAGGAAGGAAGGAAGGAAGGAAGGAAGGAAGGAAGGAAGGAAGGAAGGAAGATGGTTCCTGATGAAAAACAGGTGAGATTGACCCTCCGGTTTCTATATTCACAGGTACATATGTATGGATGCATGATTGCACATGAGTGCAAACGCATGCACACATGCACCTGCATATACCCATACACACACCTCCCAAGATGGTCTGAGAAATAAGGATATGTCTTGGAGTTTTTAGGTTCACTCACTGGGCTGAGGAGAACATTTGAGAGCACTTTGCAAACCATTCATGGTGAGGGATGAATGAAAACCCCAGTATTTGCATAAAATGTGTAGGAAACATCTTTTTAAGGTTCTTTTTCAAAGCAATAAAACATTCCAGAAACTACTTGGTTGAATTCTGACATAGCCACAATGGCTCCTGGTAGCAAAGCTGACTTTCTCTATGCTGTACATCATTGTTGTCTTGAGAGATAACATGACATTCCGCTCCTTGTTCATATGTTTTTGAAAAAAAGTGTAAGCATATTGTCAGTCATGTAATTGATATACAGCACTTCTTGACATGTCTATTTTTAATTAAAACACATTTTAATTAAAAAAGGAGAGAGCAATTTTAAGAAGAGACGCTCTCTGCCAGATGGTGACTGCTAATTTACCTCAAATGTGTCGGCAGCCACATGATTCACTTTGCATTAGCTTGGGTTTGCACGCTGTCGAGAATAGTAATTTTATTATGAAGAATAATCACCCACAGCATCTTGTCTCAGTGAGGGAAGTTGCTGTGGTCATTGGTGTGTGTGGGTGTACCATACAGCCATTCACCCTAGAATTCCAATAGCATAAGCAAGGGTTTTATGTAAAAGTTTAATGTCTGAACTCTAAGGAAAGAAGTAAACTCCTATTACTTCAATGATAAATAAAATCCCTGGGATCTCAGTTTGGGATTTGCAAATGCAAGGTGACTTTAAGTGCAAATTATCAGGAGAACACAGTGCTGGACAGGGGCTTGTTTACAGTGGTGGTCAGGGCTTCTAAGGCAGACTGGAAGAATCTGTTCTTCCCTTACTTTTGTCATGGCTTCACAACCAACTGGCTGTGTCTGAGTTCCTCACATATTTTTGTCCTCCACAGAGATACCCCATATAGTCCCCATGTAGGGCCGTGGAAGTATGCAGTTGAACCATAAACTGTATATAGAACATAGTTCTGTGTCTGTGGGCTCTGGGGAAGGGAAAACGGAAAGAAAGCAGTGGGTGTTCTGACAAGTGCCTCCCAGTGAGAGGAAGCAGATGAAAGAGATCGTGAGGAAGCATGAATTACAGTTCCACACAGTTATGTCAGACAGAAATGATCAGATTTGAAGCACCATACAAAGAACTAGTCTTCATAGATACCTCCTGTCCATCAGACAGTTCCCCGATGCTACAAAGCTACATCACAGACCTGCCTGGCAAACTGGGATTTTCCTGAGTGGAATAATGACTAGTTCCAAATGCAGTGGATTTTATTATCAGTGTAATATATTTGATTAATAGGGAATTCAGCAATATCTTTCAATCAGTTCTACTGGATTTCAATAATCTGTTATCTGCAAAAACCCCAGTGGCATTGATGTGTTGTGGGTCTTTAATATCTTTGAGACAGAGGAAGATGGAACATGAGAAAATACTGTAGAGTATATTTAGGCCATGAAGTGAGCCAAAAATGGTCATTTTAATCAAGCTTTGGAGTTTATAATTTTAATCATTCACACACACAAAAAGATGTTTTTTCCTGCCCAGATTCAGTCTCTGAGTCGTCATTAGTGGTAAACTAGGTCAAAATGGAGAACATAAATTGAAATCATGGTCAAGAAGCATTACACCTTTCAAAATTCAATGCTTTTGTTTTTAATCCTGGAAAAAATATATCTCAACAGGCAAAGAGGAAATAGTTCTGTGAACTCGGTGAGCAAGCTATGCATTCTAGTATCATTGCACAGGTCTGAGAGTTAAATGCCAGGCTCTGAGCACAGGCTTTTGTAGTGATGAGCTTAGGATATGGTCATGATTCTTAAAAGTTCTAAAGTGTAGCAGTATAACTCACTTGGTAAGCTGGAGTGAACAAGTGTTAACACGAGATGATCTGTGATAAAAGCCAAGTTAATCCTCACATGACTCAAAGTCACTTGTGCAAAGCTCATACTTTCCATTCAGGCTTGGATATAACAGATTCCTCAAATCCACACCACAGATTTCTTCCAGATGAAACAGGTTTGAGGAAGCGGAGTAGGGATGGACCTCAGAAAGCATCATTCAGGTGTCATAAGATCTTGTGCTAAAACATGGCTCTATTTGTTTTTGTTTGTTTTAATTGGATACTTTATTTGTTTACATTTCAAATGTTATCCCCTTACCTGATTTCCCCCCTGCAAACTCCTATCCCACCCCCCTTACCCTGCTTCTATGAGGGTGCTTCCCCGCTTCCCCACCTACCCACCTACCCCCTCCGTCTCACTGCCCTAGCATTCGTCTACACTGGGGCTTCAAGCCTTCACAGGACTAAGGGCCTCCCCATCCCATTGCTGCCAGATAAGGCCCCTTCAGCTCCTTCAGTCCTTCCCCTAACTGTTCCATTGGGGTCCCTGTGCTCAGTCCGATGGTTGGCTGTGAGCATCTGCATCTGTATTGGTCAGGATCTGGCAGACCTTCTCAGGAGACAGCTGTATCGGGCTCCTGTCAGCAAGCACTTCTTGGCATCAGCAATAGTGTCTGGGTTTGGTGTCTGTATGTGGGATGGATCCCCAGATCAGGCAGTCTCTGGATGGCCTTTCCTTCAGTCTCTGTTCTACTCTTTGCCCCTGTATTTCCTTTAGACAGGAGCAATTCTGGGTTAAAATGTTGGAGATGGGTGAGTGGCCCCATCCCTCAAACAGAGGACCATGCCTACCCTCTGGATATGGTCTCAACAGGTCTCCCTCCCCTTTGTTGGGTATTTCAGGAAATTGTACATAGTATTACCTGAGGACCCAGCTATACCACAGATATATTTCTAAATATCAAAGTGTATTTACACAACTGGTATAAAGAAATGGTTTACTACTTTTACCAAAATCTCGTTGATCTGGCATGGCTGTAATTTATCTATCCAACTCCTTCTTTTTATATTAGTTTACTTTACATTGGCATGATTTTGAGAGTTTTCAGATCTTTTATATTTGCATTTCAAAGTAGCTATAAAATATGTATTCCATTGCAAAACATTAGCATAAAGTGATTCGATATTATACATTCTGTCGGAAATGCCAGGAAGAATTCCACAACTATTGCATTTCCATCTGGCAGCATCTTCCTACATTGAATATTTGCATAAATATTTCAGCAATAAAGTAAAATTATGAAACATAAACTCTTTAGGTTATATTCCAAATTGATAACCTCTTCAAAATTTAATAAGCTAAGAAAGTATGCAATTGTAAGGAAATTGCTATATAGTGATTCCACCCATTGTGAACTGTCCTGGGGAAACAGTTCCTTCTTCCCTTACAACACACACCTTACCTTTCCCATCTGTGAGGAGTGAGTGGTTGAAAAAATAAATCTCTACTTAATGTATGTATGAATGTTTAATAGTCTGGCTGCCGTTTCTAAAGCACAACTCAGCCTGAATGCAGTTATATGCTGGGTTAATGACAGGTGCCTGTTGTGGAACTGGGTTATGATTGAGGAAGAACCTTCTATTTTATTTAAATGAATGCCATCTTTTTTAGTGCAAAGATAACACTTATCCTCAGAGCTACGATTTCCAGGATTGGTGATGATTGGCATGCTAACCATGTTTCTAAGAGCTCATTTGGTTTCCCCCAGTGATAATGGACAGCATCTACATCTGCACTTAAATTGAGAGGTGAAGTTCATGGTCTCTAATGTCAGTGGGAATAGGGATCAGAGAGGTTCTTCATATGCTACTCTTCTTAATATTATTCTGCTATCGTTTTTATACTTTAGAAGATAGCTAAAGATCTGCTAGTGTATTCAGACAGAACTGGCTTAGAATTTGACTCTAATACTTATTAATTCTGTGATGGTGGGCAAGTTCCTAACTCTCAATTCTTTAGATCAAATCAAGTGAGTGGAAGCATAATGCCAACCAGTGGAGCTAATCTGTGAGTACAGATAAGGATGTCTGTAAAATACATAGCTCATGGCTCAATGACTGGCATGGGGAAATGTCCAAGAAACAAAAGGTTTTGCTGCTAGAAATTATTCTCATTTTTATTCTTGCTGCCATTATGCCTGTGAGCCCAAACTTGGCTAAATATCTTCTATTAAATACAGCTAGTTTACATGGTTTAATTGAGGAAGTGTTGGCCTGAGAATCAGCATTTGACTTCTATTCCAGATCTATCACCTCCTAGGGTCTTCCAGTAGGTATGTGTCTCCTTGAAACTGGAGATGAGTCCTGAGGGTGATGGGAAAGATTTCTTCCAGGCTTACCTTTGTAGAAGGCATTTCTTCAGAAGTAAGCAGTAATTTTGAAACCCTGACCTTTGATCCTCTATCAAAATACTCTGGCCTCCTTTTTTCTGTGACGATGTGAGGGAGCTAAGTCTTTGGTGAGCATGTGTGAGTTCTACTCTTGTCAGTGTGAAGATAAATAGTCCTAAAGAACAATAGTCAGTGTGTGGGTATATATGAGTCTTTGCATTGTCAAGAATCTCGGAATGGTGGGTCAATGGTAGCACTGATTATTATAATTTTTTCTGCTTTATTATATGAAGAAATCAGTATCTGCAGATAGACCATCGGCCAGTCAGTCTGCCTGGAGAGTTTACTTTCCATGTGTTTGGTCTTGTTGTCACACAGATACCAAGAGAAAGCTAATTTTCTGATACTTCAACTAAACAGGCTAATGTTTTAAGGAGTTAAATAATTACATTTTTCTTTGTCTATATTCAGTTGTCCAAGATCAGCAAAGACAAGGGTGGGAGGACATAGAGTCAGGCCTGATTCTAGCCACAGTTTGTGTGGAAACTCTGCAGTGTAAAAGGTTAAGACAACTGGTGTGTGGGAAAGGGTTCTGTCTATGAATGGGAGATGTACAATCTTCATTCATTTGACAGCATTATTTTTATTGTCTGATTATGAAGTAAACTTGAGGCTGTGGTGTTGCCTCCACAGAGATACAGCATTGCCACTCTCTTCTTCCACTAATTATTATTAGAAAGTTTTGGTCAAGGATTTGGTTAATTTTGTCAACTAGGGAGATGCAAACCGTGATTCACTATCAATTAATGAACATCTCCAATCTGTTATTACTGTACATATAGGATACAGGATGTATTGTTTATTTATTAATTAATAATATTTAAGGCTGAAAGTTCCATTTCCATAGCAATGCAAGTAGAACATTTTAAAGGCTTACTTCATTTTTTATTTATGTGAATTTGGCGTGCTTTCATATGGATGTGAAGGCATAAATGGATGTACCTATAGAGGTTGGAAGAGGGTGTTGGATCCCCTGAAGCTGGAGTTATGGGGAGCTGTGAGTCACCTGACATGGGTGCTAGGATCTATCCTCTGATACTCTGTCAGACCAGAAAGTATCCCTAACCACTGAGCATTCTCTCTAGCCCCCAGATGGAGCTTTTGAAGGCTAAACTGAACTGCCTATCAAAGTTTACCAAAGAAGTATGAGACAAGTACAACTCAACAGAGTCTACTATCCAGACTCATGAGTATACCTCAGATGTAATTCACTCCCTCAATGGTCTCCTTGTGTCACTGTAATTAATAACATCACACTTTAGCTTGTCAATAGCTTTGCAGTTAGCAAGCCAAACTTCAAAGGAGTAAGGGAAGAGAACTTTATGCTCATCCTATTGATGCAGGCCTACATTCCCAGCTATTTGGGAGGTTGAGACAGGAGGACTCTAAGACCAATGACTGCACGGGCTGCTTAATGAGCCTTACAATGCAGACTTCAAGACCTCGTTTCAAATGGAGGAACAAGGTGGTGGTATAGCTTGATGGTAAAATGCCTGCTGAGCATACCCAAGTTCCTGGGTTTTATACTAACATTAACACTAACACACACACACACACACACACACACACACACACACACACACACACTTTCTCATTCCTTTGGACATCAGAGATGACATTTAGTCCTGTCAGTTAACCGTGTCTCTTTCCAATGCTACTTTATATCTTTTCATCGAGATTTTTGAGAATGTTTTTACATGTGTGAAAATTAGGAATTATATAGTAAAATGATTTATAGATATTTATCCTAAAATGTGAGTTTAGAGTATTAAGCTTTATAATCTGAAAATCATTAGGAAATGTTTTTTTTTAACTTTAAAATAAAAGTGGTGAATATAGAAACTAAAGAAGGCAAATGCTTTCTTTCAAATGACTCTGATATTTTTAATATTAACTTGCAAATAAAACTAAGATACCAAGGTTTTCATCTGGAATTTCTTGGGAAAACATTTTTCATTATTTCAAGATTCTTTCCATTTAGAAAAAGAGCATGGACCTACCATGAAAATGATTAGGTGCCATGATCTAAATACAAAATAATTGAAGAATGATTGTGTCTATTACTTTAAAATTGCTTCTCTAGCAAGACTATCATGATTCCTTCTCTTGAGAGACCTGATGTAAAGTCACAGAATCTGATAGAGTGAATGATGTGTTGATCTTGGCTTGAACAATTCCAAAGACATCCCTGGTCACACAGCTGGAGGACAGAGGACAATACCAGGTTGTGAGGAGCCAGTCTCATGTGCTTTCCCAGACAACACTGTGTTTTCTAAGGGCATTAGATGTGAGGATGTAAAGATGCCCATTTTGCTTAAGGAAGAAGTCAGTGTTTGAAGAAGCTAAGGGTCCTTTACAAATTCTTAGGGCTGATAAGTGACAAAGGCCAGAATCACACCCAGAGCTCCTCAGCCCAAGAGCAGTCTTTCCCTAAACCACAACACTGCTTACCCTGGCAACCATTTCAAAGTTACTTGTGGTTGTCTGTTTTCAGAGTTAGGAAAATTGCCCACAACCTGTACAGCACATATTGCCACACCATAGCTACAGAAGCTAATGCATGCAGGCACAGATGCTGTTGTATTCTGTGGGATGCAGTAGTGTGCAGGAGATGGACTTGCAAGGAAACTTCTTAGACCAATCATTTTCTATTGCCTTGCAGGTCATGCTACATGAGTTCAGAATAAGATGGAGAGAGAAGGTACAGATTATTAGGCCAAAGGAATGCTAGAATTTGTCCAGCTAATGTTACACAAAATGGGGGAGCTGATTTTTGACAGGAAGAGAATGGCCCTAGCTGCTCACCTTATTTGGGGCAGAGTAAAATACAAACAACCATGGATACTACTGAAGCTGTCAACTCTTCTCTTACCTTAAGCACCTGTGATTTTTCTCTATCAGTAATGCCCTTACAAAGCTATTCTGTTTTCTACCTCAGATTGAATGCATGACTATCATATAAAATACAAGATGCCTACCTCAGTGTGATGGTGACCTGTAATTCTAATCCTGGAAGGGAAGGTAGAGAGGCAGGGAGACCCCAAGTTCTAGGCCAGCCTGACTACTTATCAAGCCCTCTTCTCACAAGCAAGCAAATATAATATGCCTGACCAAAACTGCATCTCAGACAAGCAACAAAACCACATTAGAACAAATGTATCCAAAATACTACAATAACACACACACACACACACACACACACACACACACCAGGAAGCTGACAAGGAGAGTCTTCTAACTTTAAGTAATTTCAATAATTGAAAAAATAGAAAAGAAAAAAAAAAGAAAAACCTTTGTGTTTAGTTGATTGAGTTTCATAACATGGAAATTTATGTGGCCAGCACAGTCAAGTCAGAACCACCCTGAGGCACTGAGCTGCCCTTTAATGGTATCAACTTCCTCCTTGGAAGCCATAAATCTATTCCTGTCTTTAATTCTGCTAAGAGATGAACATTTTAATGGCTGTCATTTCAACCTTAACATAGAGAAAAAAAAATGCTTCATCAGAACCCTGATTTCAAAGACACTGCTTAGGATCAAAGTAACTTGGCTAGTTAAGGTTTTTGAAAGTAGCCACTTTAAGTGAACAAGGCCAATCACAATTCAGGGGGTACACAGGCTGGACCAAAGCTGCGAAGGTGATGGGTAGGCAATGTGTTTGGTAGATGGTGAATGCCAAGAGAAAATATCTATCTGAATGGGGAGTGACCATCTGCTTGTTCACTCTAACTCTAGAAATCACCCTGCACTGGCTGTGCACTGCAACCCACAGTTCAGGTTCCGTTTTCAAGACTCAGTTATAACTTAGCTGGGGTTTCAGGACTCAGTTATAACTTAGCTGGTGTTTCAGGACTCAGTTATAACTTAGCTGGTGTTTCAGGACTCAGTTATAACTTAGGTGGTTGTCTCCCACTGGAGCAGACAGAGGAAGTTAAGTCCAGAAGAGCCAGTATGTCCTGCCTTTGGGCTAGTAGGGTAGACAGTTACCCTCAGCAGTCAAAATTCTCATGGAAAACTGCTTTTAATTCATATGTGTTGAGTTGAAAAGGAAAAATGAAGTATAAATTAAAATAGTGAGTGGATTTTTGTTTTCCCAAAGAGCAAGGGAAGTATTATCTGCTTGTTATCTCGTTAACTATCTATCTATCTATCTATCTATCTATCTATCTATCTATCTATCTATCATGTATGTATGAATCTACCTATCATATGACTGTCATGTATGTATGTATGTATGTATCATGTATGTATGTATGTATGTATCATGTATCTATCATATATATATATATATCATCTATCTATCTATCTATCTATCTATCTATCTATCTATCTATCTATCTATCTATCTATCTATCTATCGGAGTTTACACATGTCCTCAAAGTTAGATATCTGTTGTAAGTGAAGAAGAAAGAATGAGAGTTAAAACTTACGATCCCGTGAATGTGAGCCTCTGCTGCTCCTTCATACTCCTAGAGACATGGCAACAAAGAAAACATGAGGGTTTCTGGGTTTGCTTTTGTTTTTAAATTTAGGGCCAACATTTATTATTTTCTTGATTATTTTCTTTATGTTTTAAAAATATAAATCTATATTTTCATTATGACAAAAGTGTCTGGCATTCTGGTATAAATTTTACACTTAAACGACTTTTCCCAGACTTTGGACACATAGCTGAAAAGATGCAGGCCTAAATTCAGGTCTCCAGGATTCATCAGTGCCTAACTGATGGCTCCCACTGTTCAAGACAGAGCAATTTGGACACTGGCTCATCTGGAGAGTTGCGAGCCCCTACTCAAAATATGACAGTTCTTCTCCTGAGACCAGGCTTGTGGAGTCTTTCCATCCCTGAACTGATTCAGTGGGATTTATCTTGTCAAAAACTGAGCCATAACACTCGTAGTTTGGGGGTTCGAGGCTGAAAACAAAGAAGTTCCAAGACATTGCACCTAAGAATATAGGCCCTCCTCTCCCATCCCCTAATCTCTCAATTCCTCCTTGAGCTTGGATGGGTAAACTGACATTTATAACTTTGCAATTGGCAAGGGTCCTTTTCTCCAGCTTTAGAAATTGGCACCCAGGACAGGATGCTCTGCCTGTATCTACTCTCTGGTAAAAAGACTTTCTCTCTGCAACTAGGAAACTGGCTTTGTCATCTATGGGCCACACTAAGCTCGGGCTCAGGTGGGGACTGCCTTGCCTGAAGGCTTAGCATTCTCAGATTTTTAATAGCCTCTCACTGTCCTCAATACCATGTGTTTTATGGTGAACCATTTGGCACATAGAATCAAATCATCAGTTAGCAGTTCTTCACAGTGTTTCACCATTTCCCCAACCATGCCACAAATGTCAAACAAAATACCCACTCATCTCTCTTCTTCCCTGCCTCATCTCCCCAACTTCCAGTGGACACACTAGTAACAGTCCCAAACTGAACACATGCTTTGGTCCAGAGGAAACAAGTACCAATCCCATTGGACACTTCATTATACATGGCTACCCTTGAAGTAAGTCTTCAATAACTCTGCTGGCTACTTATTGGATTTATGGTAATTTTAACTAGTTGAACATTGCAATGTTACAAATTGCTTTATGTCCTGGCAAAATATTAATTGCATTTGGTAGAAACTAAGCTCCGAACCCCAGAGTTATTTTAAATTTGTATCTGTGTTTTCATTTACTATATGATCTCCTAAACAGTAACAAAATTGAAAGAAAAAAATTCTGCTACTCACTGACTTACAACACTACCAGTAAATCGGCTATTTTAGTTAGAGTCACTCCATAATCCCATTACATTCTAAGCAAAAATTAGTCAGCTTTCACTGAAAATGCATGATGGGAGAACGTGCTTGAGTGAGTGTCGTCTTTTACACGTTATTCTAATTCTGGCTGTTAATATGAAAGAAGGCCTCTGTGGATCCTGCTGCATCCTAATTAGAAAACAGCGTGTTACTATATATTGAGAGGCTATATCTGCAGTATTTATCACTGCATTAATTCATAGGAATTTCCTTTTGGGTATTATGAGAGGTAGAGTATTCTCTTTCACAAAGATGTGTCTCGGGTTTCTCAATGGTTATTTGGGGAGAGAAGAAATCTTCATTTCATGTTCTGAATTTATGAAGTCATCTTGTATAACAATCTTCTTATTGGAACTTAGACGCACGTAAAGTGATTATTCCCCTGTAGAAAGAGAGTGGGTGGAAATGGCTTCATGGTGACCTAAAATAATCTCAGTGAACAAAGTAATTATGACTTCCACATCTAATAAGTCCAGGGAGAGGGAGAGGCAAACTCTTTAAACAGGCCTCGTGGGATCAGCATGAACAAACCACATGGTAAATAGATAGATAACTAAATGAAACTAACTTGTCCCATCTATGTCCACATTGGGACTAGAACTGTTAAGTCGTAAGATGCCACTAAGACTGTATTTCTATTTTTCATGGTGGTATTAAAAGGAAGGAAGCACATGGTGAACTGTGCCACCAGAAGGACCTCTTGCTTTGCTTGTGACAATAAGATGCTACAGGAGAAAGCGGTGAGAGTTCATGTTGGTAAAGTGCTTGCTGTGTGGTGTCTTTGTGTTTCTATTGCTTCAGTGAAACACCAGGACCACAAGCAAGCGAGGGAGGAGAGGGTTTATTCAGCTTACATTTCCCCATTGTAATCCAGCATCAGAGGAAGTTAGGACAGGAACTCAAGCAGGACAGGGACCTGGAGGTGGAAGCCGATGTCATGGAGGGGTCCTGCTTCCTGGCTTACTCCTCAAGGCTTACTCACTCTGCTTTCTCATAGAAGCCAGGAGCACCAGCCCAGAGATGGCCCCACCCACAATAAGTTGTGACCTTCCTCACCTAACACTAATTAAGAAAATGCCATATGTCTGGGTGATGATGGCATACACCTTTAATCTCAGCACTCAGGAGGAAGAGGCAAGTGGAAGTCTGTGAGTTTGAGGCCAGCCTGGTCTATAGGGAGAGTTCCAGGACAGCCAAAGCAACACAAAGAAACTCTGTCGAAATAAATAAACAAACAAACAAACAAACAAACAAACATGGATAGATAGATAGATAGATAGATAGATAGATAGATAGATAGATACATACATACATACATACATACATACACACATACATACATATATACATACATGCATACATATGAAAATGCTGTATTCTGGATCTTACGGATGTGCTTTCCCAATTGAGATTCTTCTTTTTAGATAACGCTTGTGTCAAGTTGACATAAAACTATGCTGCACACCATGCCAGCCTGAAGACCTGAGTTCAATCCCCAGGACCCATGTGAAAACAGACAGGCACAATGCTGAGCCTGAAACCTGAGTTCAATCCCCAGGACCCATGTGAAAACAGACAGGCACAATGCTGAGCCTGAAGACCTGAGTTCAATCCCCAGGACCCATGTGAAAACAGACAGGCTCAACGCTGAGGGCCCATCATCCCACCACTGGTGAGTCAGTGACAGGCAGAGCACCTCTTGTCAAACGCAGCAAACCCCAGGTTAGCCAGAGATCTGTTTCAGGAAAAACCAGCAAACCGCACAGTGCTGAGAAAGGTTATTCAATACATGTACAGTTACCTATGTGCTAGCCTCACTTACACCAATATGCACACACACACACACACACACACACACACACACACACACACACGAACACATAATTATACAAACATCCATACACACAAAATATTTAAAATGAACCATATTATGAGATAAGCTGGCCAACTCCATAATATTCCCAGCAGGGACTGAACATTTTGTGCTACTGACAAAGCATCCTGCTAGATGATCTACCAGACTTGTGCCTAGTTTATAGGTAATGAGAAATTAAGTATTACCAGTAAGTCTCTGGAGTTCAAACCTGATGGTGTTATAACAATAGAGCTGTGTATATCTGATGATTTTTAAATACACAGACACAAATACATCCCTACACACACACACACACACACACACACACACACACCAAATATATTGAAAAGTGCTTCTAAAAACAGAGTAAATCTTCTACAATCACAAAAAGGAACCTACTAATTTGCTCCCTGGAAGTCTGTCAGAGGACACATATCATTGACACTCTTCTGAATACAACATCTGTCTTGCGCTGAGCCTCCCAACACAAGTAAAGAACAAAAATAAGGAAATGACTAATCAAAATAGCCAGGGCTGGGGACATTCATCTTAGTCATTAGAGCACAGGAAGGTGACATTATATAAAACCAGATAGCTGTGAACTCAGAATGTGCAAATCAATTTCCTGAGATGCATGAATAGAAACTTGATAAGAATCTATTGTGTGTCTGGTACTCAGTATTTATCCTGAATTCAAAATTATATTCAATTTCTTGGAGTTTCTTTCCTTAATAATCTTGCTTCCTCCGGCCCTCCCCTCTGGAATTCTCCAGCCCACCCTTTGTGCTCAGCCCACAATCTTACCTTATTATCCTTTTCCTGGTGAAAGTAAGTTTGACCTGGACACATTAAATACATAAATACAATTTTGTTGAGGGCTGTTAAACCCTACTGAGTTAGAATAACTTAAAAAAAAAAAAAAACTACTTCATGAAGTTATTAGTTTAACTGTGCTACTTTTGTTTTAGAATTTCGAAGGAATAATTTGATTCAAAATTCTTCAATGAAAAATAGCTATATCCATAGTAACTATTCTTCCACATGGGATGGATTGTGAATATGCTATGTAGGCCAAGCAACTACTCAACTTGCCCTGTTCATGATGTGTTCCATGTTAGCCACACCCATTTCTCCTGACACACACAGTTTGGTCCCTCAGGCTGGTCAGCCATGTGCTGGCTTGGCTGAGGATTCTTATTTAGGTTTCAAAAGTAGACTTTTTACTATTTAGGAAATTGTTCTTACAGTCGTTTTTAGAGAACAGTGGACAGAGAAATATGGTGGGTGTTGTTGTTGCTGCTGCTGCTGTTGCTAGAATCTAAACTAGGGATTTTAATTTGGGGAAAAAAAAGGTCTGGAGAGATCACTCACCATTAGCTAATGAGACAGCTTTGACAGCAAAAATGGGTTTCTTGAACCATTAGCAACTTTTTCCAGAGTGTCTGGGGGTCTGAAAGAGTTAAGCATGAGAAGATGTCTCATTTACTCCATAGGAGCAGTTTAGGCCCTGCGAGAATTTTGACTCATTACAGTTTTAACTTTCTGTCTGAAGGAGCAATTCACACAGAGGCAGAAAGACAGAACAGAGCCCTCATTATAGGAGAAACACATATTGTGAGCCCCCTTTCATTGCTTGCAGAGGCCATGCAAAAGAGAGCGCAGTTTTAAATTATACTTCTCACAATGCTTCCCAAAAAGAACATGGCAAATGAATTCAATTCTTTTAAACTAAATTGAATATCTGAAGGAAAATAAATCTGAACAACCAACCGAGTTTTACCCATTGCTTTCCCATAATTTCACTGCACTATTTGGATTGGGTTAGATCAGATTTAAGATCAAAAACACTTTACTACAAATTTGGAGAATGAGCTCTAAAAAGATGGAAGGTGTTTCAAGATAAAGAGATGACTGTCTAATAGCTGGATATCACTTGGAATGCATAATGTTCCACTGTCCACTTTGTTAGGCTTTGGTATTAAAGCAAAGCTGAGAAAGCATGAGTTCAGGGGGTGGACTACAGACAACCCTGGGGTCTTTCAGACACCCAAACGTGAAGTCACAGAATGGAGTAAGGGAAAGCTCTCTACTCAAATATATTTCAAGATTGGTGAGAATCATACATTCTAGAATGATGCATATATTTCAAATGATGGGCTTGACCCAGAGTTAAGCATATGTGAGTACACACACATACACACACACACACACACACACACACACACACACACACACACACAGGAGCTGGACAGTCAGACTCAGGTAAGTTTACCAATGAAAGGACAGAAAGTGCACCCTTCTGAATAGATGGTCTTAAGGGAAAAATTACTGTGTAGATCAGGTGACTCACAAACCAAGGGTCCTGAGTGGAGTCTGATAGGTGATTTTCTGAAAAAAAAAGGGGGGGGGGTTCATTCATCATCTTTTCAGTCAGCTATGTATTTCATTGATTTTGTTTCCTCTGTTATAGGAATATGTATGAATTCTAAAATAGTATTTATTTATTTGTGTAACCAAATGATACTCATCAAGCATTTAATATGCATCAGGTACTTTGCAGGATGTCAGATGAAAACCCAGACATGTATAGAAACTAGTACCTTTGGGATCTCTGATCAGGCAGGCAGTGGGTTATACTCAACTGTGGAATAAGGGTCAGAAGTGTTGTGAGAATGCTGGGTAAAGGGTGGAGTTCAGAATAAAGTACAGTTTCTTCTCTCTCCTCAGATATGAGGTGGGTGGCATTCCATGCCTAAAGAATAGTCATCAATGATCAGAAGCAAGGGGATAAAGGTAGAAAGCCTGATATACTAAAACTCGCGAGCTAGCAAGGGTTGCTGTGACAGCCGACATGTAACCTGAAGAGAAAGGAAGTCCAGAGGAAGCTTCAAAAAGGCCAGATGACATATTTCTACCAGATGTACCTACCACATTTCTGCCCTGATGTCTTTTATTATTGTTAGCTTTTCTCATAGTCATTCCTGAGAGGCCTCCCGACCAAGAGAGGAAAGCTGAATCAAATTGAGAAACGTTATTGGGAGCTGGAGAATGAGTCTTTGCAGCTTGAGTATGAAGCACGTACAAGGTGTATATCATCATGGCACTTCCTCTTGGAAAGCAGTGTCTCTCATAAGAGTTGCACGTATACAGTGTTGGCTTCAGGGGTGGGTAGGAACCCTGAAACCATAACTCAGTTTCTTCACTTCCATCTACAAGCCTTTTTCTGTTGAAGAATCTGCTTCCAGGAGAATTTGATTGGCTTTTAAACTTCCTGAGCAAAGACTTTACAATGGGTCAAAGATGTGTAGCTAAACTACCTACACTCACCCACTATGGGGATGGAATTCTAATTGCTATCTTACATAGACTTGCAACTTCTCCACCTGTTAAAGTCTAGAAGACAACCTATAAAATGGGTGTGATTCTGGTGACCAGGAAGGGCATTCTACAACACGTACATGATAGCCTCTTGGTAGCATAAATAAAAATGTGTGACTTGGTGCTGAAGAGCACATGGGATTTCATATGGTAATTGAGTCAAACGTCTGTGTTACTCAGTAGTCACCCACGTTTTAAAGGACAAGGCAAAGAACACGAGATTGTATGCTGATAAGTTTCAGAGTCGCATAAAATGATGCAAGGATTCATTTTTCATAAAAGAAGTGAAGATGGATGACCTCATGTATTTCATGGAATCGAATTCTCCCACTGCTTTTCTGATGGGCCATGTGACCTTGAGAAAGGTACTTAACCAATTTAGATCTCTGAGTCAGAATTCTTAAAACGGAAATGATACTACCTGAATGTCAATTCCACTTCTTATTAAGAGATGAAAAGATGCTGCACAGATAAAAGTAGGTGGTCAACTGTAAGATACACATGAAAATAAGGTATTACCATACTAATAGATGCAATAACTTCAAGCTCACAAGAGGAAGTTTATTAAATTAATACCACATCTTAGTTTGGAATTCGAACAGAACATACATGTGAGTGGGGATAAGCAGGGGGGTCTAAAAGACAATAGCTTGTGCTTTAAGCAATTCTCAAACACAATGTAATTTCAGGAAACCAGCCTCCTCTAAAAGAACCAGTTAATAAAGACCTGATGTAAGGCCAAGCAGATCTAAGCATATGCAGTACCTGAGACTATCAGGCCTGGTGTGAAAGCAGGGACTACAAATATGTCTGTTGTATGTACACCTTGTTTACTTGTTAGCTGACAGCACACATAGAGATGACCGGCCAGCTTGAACAGAGTGGCATTAACAAACGACACCATAGAGTAAACACAAACCCAGAGCTTCCCATTGCCAAGTAGTGCATGACTGGACAAATGTAAATATCTGGACCCAGAGGAGTCCTTCTTGATCATCTAAAGATTCTCAATGTAAGCATCATGAGGAGCTCAGGGACCATTAAGCTTCCATTTTATTTCAAATTTACAACCGTGTAACCTTCAGCTTAGATTTTTAGCAACGCATCAGCAGTATCTTGTCAATGGGGGATGTCATTTTAAACAAATTTACATGTAGTAGTATTTAATTTTTTTCTTCAGGTTCACAGTTCTAAGAACTTTAATATATATGGAGACTCAACTCATTTAACCAGCAGGCAAAACAAGAAATAGGCCCAGTCCTAATATCTCGAGTTCTCCTGAACCAGCTAACCCTTCATCGCCAGCCTCTTCCCTCATGCCTGACATGTGGCAATAGTAGGTCTGTTCTGTATGTCTATAATTTTGCTTTTCCCAGAAAATGACATGAAGAAGATTATTCATTGTGCAGTCATTTGTTGCTTGAGGTTGATTCTGATTCTGATCTATGAGAAATTATTATAGTTGTGCGCTTAGACCAGTGCATCAAAAGGAAGCTAAGTTCTGATTCAGTCAGTTCGTTAGTTTTGTGAACCATGTGCTTCTCTCTTCATTCTTTGGCTGCATGGAGCTGAAAAGATCATGTTTACATACATGTTCATTGCACTGGGCCTTCTTTGTCAAAGACATCAATAAATTTCTTAATGAAGCCAAGCTTTACCCTGTAATCACTAATCTATCGTTTTAAAAATCAGATGTCATTTACAATGCTGGCGATTTGGAGGGGAATGATCTGCACGTCCTCCACCTGTCCCTCCCTGGTGCCAGGTGTCTGCTGTGGAATTCTTGATCTCCCTTACAGAACATCTGTGTTATTTTCACCCTCATTTATTCAACACATGAGCATGCATGAAATACTACCCACCATCCGTGATACTTGGGATGAAAGAGTGAACGAAAGAAACCCAAATCTCCATCCATGTGAAATTTACAGTCCATCTGGTGGAGGCAAATAGTAAATCACAAATAATAATTGAGTAAATTGCACAGGACATAAGAAAGTGAAAAGTTATACACAAAGAAAAGACCAGAGTGAAGCTCATGAGTGCTAGAGAATGATAGCAATGTCATTTAAAATGATCCTCAGGGACATTTTCACAAAGACTTCATGGGGGAGGGGAGAAGGTTAAGCGTGAAGCCGCTAGGGAAAGAATACCCCAGCCAAAGACACAACCACTGCAAAGACTTGATGTGAGACACAACTTGGCTGGAGCAGTGACTAAAGGGTAGTGAGACTATAAACATACTTGAGGATGGGGACTGTGGTGGTTGTATATGCTTGGCCCAGGGAGTGGCACTATTAGAAAGTATGTCCCTTTTAGAGTAGGTGTGGCTTTGTTGGAGTATGTCACTGTGGGTGTAAGCTTTAAGACCCTCATCTTAGCTGCATGGAAATCAGTATTCTGCTAGCAGCCTTCAGATGAAGATGTAGAACTCTCACCTCCTCCTGTACCATACCTGCTTGGATGCTGCCACACGTCCTGCTATGATGATAATGGACTGAACCTCTGAACCTATAAGCCTGCCCCAATTAAATGATGTCCTTAAAAGACTTGCCTTGGTCATGGTGTCTGTTCGCAGAAGTTAAACCTTAACTAAGACAGGCACTAAGGTCATGTAGGACCCTTGATCACTGTACAAAGCCTAGAACCTGGGTATAATCTGAGTGCGATGGGAAACTTTGCAGGGTTTTCCAAAGAATGATTGCCTGGTGCAACTTAGGTTTTACAGCAATTTCTGACAAATGCTGGGATAATAGGTCATAGCAGTAGGGATCCATAAAGTTTATTATAGAAATTCAAGAGAAAGTTGATGTTAATTGAGATAGACCATGTTATAACCAGAAGCTAGATTCTGGAGATATTGCTAGGTATATAGAATATGAATTGTTATCAGAGAATAATATTGATAAGTAACATCATTTTATGGCAATATATGCCTATACTACCAGATACTCAAGACGTTGAAGCAGAAGAAATACTTGAGCCCATGAGTTTGAGACCAGTCTAGGAAAACTTTAATAGTATTATTAAAAATATTATTTTCTTCTGAGCCAGGGTACTGGAAAGTTGGAATTTCTTCAAGTGATCAGAAAGAACATGAATATAACAGATCTAGGGAAAGTCAGTATAGAAGTTTGGGTTTTTGTTTTTAGTTTCTATACTTATTTCATATGTGCGCAGAAAATCAGAAGATAATTTGTGGCGGTGGGGGGGTCAGTTTTTCTCCCTCTACCATGTGGGATTTGGTGATCAAACTCGGATTATTAGGCTTAGCAGCAAATGCCTTTACCTGCTGAGCCATCTGGTGTGTGTGTGTGTGTGTGTGTGTGTGTGTGTGTGTGTGTGTGTGTGTGTGTAAGAGAGAGATGTTTTGTTTTGTGACAGTTTCATGTATTCCAAACCTGTCCTTGCACTCACTATATATACAGTCAGGATGACCTTGAATTTCTGATTATTATGCGTCTACTACCTTAGTTCAGGGATAAAAGGCTTGAACTACCACACTTAGTGTATATGTGCTAGGAATCAACCTCATTTCTTGTGTTTCTACTGAGCTACATTCTAACCCTAGGGCATGGTTAACATAAGATAGGCAGATCTAGGGATATTTAGGCTTTCTGTGCAAGTTGGGAGCTGGGAACACATTTAGAGTTATCAGTTTGAGAGTTCCTGATATACAAATGTTATCTGACATCAGACCAGATGAGAAGTGCAGAATAAAAACCAGAACAACAATCAACCTTAAAGCCTTCAGCTTGAATAGTTGATGAGAAGCAGTAAAGGTGGGGGTTGAAATCAAAGACACATGATGTCATGGGAGCCAATGGAGGCTATGTGGCAAGGAGAAGTTTGAAGACAAGCATAAGCAAGGTGGAACGGAGTATAAACCACTGGTTTTGATGATGTGAAGGTGAGAATTGATATCTTTATCATAAGCAGTTGTGGTGTAAGAACATAGACGAACGCCTAGCTGGTTATGTTTAATAAGGAATGGGGCCAGGTCTGTATCTCAGTGGTAAAGCATTTACCTAGCACATACAAAGCTCTGTTTTTTGTCTCTAGAACTGAAACAATGGATAAAGGAAGAAGGAAGGAGGAAAAGGAGGCAGGGAGGGGATTAGAAACTTGAGTACAGATGACTTGTGAGTAATTTCATTGCCTAGAACAGAGCAGTAGCTGGGCAGTGACCACATTGAAGTTTTCTCTGTCTGGCTTCCTGAATGCTTACTGCCCACCCTTGGCCTCCCAATTCTGACAACAAAGTCTCCCAGACAAACCTTTAATGAATCTACAAAGAGAACTTTGCTAACAAGAAAACTGAAAAGTATGGAAGAAGCATATGCACCACCTAGGGATGGATATGTTGCAATCGTCAGTATCCAGGGTACCATAATCACAAATACTTGGAATATGGCTGAATTGGTAGAGGGATGAGTAGTGGGTGGATAAGCAACTGCTAGACATTTACCTGATTCTACTTTTGGGTAATTTACATGGGAATTACCCTGTCTACCCTCTGTCCCACTGCCAGGCCTTATCTGCTTCAAGGAAAGGTTCCACATTTACTCTTTCAAGCCTCATGGGTTCTATATAAAGACAACAATATCCTTAGATGCCTCTTCCATAAGAATATGCTATACCACAGCGAGCCCATGTCCTGGTTGGTTGTGGGAGCACACATAGATTCCATATCTGTTTAGTTGGAGTTTTGCTGGAAGCAATACTTCTAGGAGCTGCTTGAAAAGTATGACTCTTCAGGATTGGTTACTAACTTCAGGTTTTGGCTACCTGAGAGAACTAATTGGGCCTTCTGTAAGCAAAGGGGCCCCACGGGCACCTTTTCCGGGATGATTTATAAGGCAGCTTTCTTAACTACAAACACGTCATCTCTAAGCAAATGTTTTAGCTAGAACTCTAATCTGGTAGGTCATTGTCCTTGCATCCTATTTCTACAAGGTCACCTGAACACTGGTGACATTTTTCAGGTTTTAGATGTTTATGCTTGCTAATCATCTCTCAGTTCAGAGACCTCCTTTTGTTGTAATTAAAAATGAAGACACACATCTCCTTCCTTTGATTCCATGGCTCACTGGACTATGAACCTGAAGCAAGAGAGAGAAGTCATATTCCTTTCCATAGTAAGTACACCATACAGTTTGAACTGGCTTTTATCCTGGAGCTCCTCCCTTGCTTCATCCTTCTTTTCTTCCTCCATCCCTCCCTCCATTCCTTTCTCCCTCCCACATTTTCTTCTCCCTCCCTCTGCCTCTCCCTCCCTTCCACTTCCACAGGACTTTCATATCTGCCAACACTGCAAACGTCTTCCATGTACAGAAGAGAAAAGGGGAAGGGAGGTTTGTGCAGTGCTGAGTTTTAATCATCTAATCATGTTTCTCTTACTTTTACAATGAAATATTTGTCAGCCACTAAATCTGTGTGAGCACTGATTAATAATGAAGATAATTTTAAATTATTCATATGTCTAAAGAGCCAAGTGAGCAAAAATTAACATTTTCCCCATTCATTACATGTACATTTCCATCTCCAATTCTTTTATTCAGAAAGATGATACAGAATTTTCTAGTCTTAGCTGTGAAGGAGGAGGCTGCCAATAAGATTTGCTGCAGAATTTTTCTATCAGGATTAGTTGGTTGGGGTTTTTTGTTTTGTTTTTGACACATTTGAATTCTCATGTAATTAAAGTTGCACAATGTGATCAAGATTATGGAATGAGGCAGACTTTTCATAATGCAGAATATGATGCTTATGTCTTACCAAGAGCCGTTTTTGCTCTCCCCAAACCAAAACACCTTGATGTAGGAAAAAAATGTCTGTGTGTCGCCCCCCCCAACATGCACGCACACATTATTGAAGCTACTCACAACATTGGGCAGGCTCTGGAACAGCCCACCTCTGGCTACCAACTAACTCTGACCATGACCCCCAAGTAGGGAACACCCTTGGCCTGCCTGCTTTTCCACTGCCCATTGCCCCTCTCCCTTTAAGTTGTCCTTGCCACAAAGTTCACCAGTCTAGACATTGGCTTTTTCATCACCCAAAGAGTTCCACCGTGAGATGAACAAAGTCCTTCACCCTCTCCTGGCCTGGGGTAACTGGACCCCTCCATGGAAAGCTACGACCAGAATCATGTTGTACATCACCTCAGAAATACCCACTCACCCCGTTTTACTCTACTGCTCAGTTACTCACATTTGATATTCTCAGTTACAACAATTTTGAGCATAAACTCCTGTACTCCTCTTCCTCCCTCGTGACTGTGTTTAGTTGATGATGATCAAGATCCTTGTTTCAGAAAACATAGTCACAGAGGATTATGTGGAAAGTGAAATGAGTAAAATAAGTGCATCTTACAAAAGAAAACGGCCTAACAAGAAATCACCTTAATAGATGTTTTATGATGTGTGTAAGAAAATGATCACAGACCTTTATATTTAGATTGTAAGCAAAATGCCTACACTTATAAAGAACAGAGATAAGGAATGGATTGTGCAGTGAATATTTTGGCTTTAAAGTTTGTAATGTGATTTAACAAGCCCAAAGGAGGTAGACCCTGGCAGGTTATTCAGTAATGAAATATTAAACAAATGCAACAAACATAGCTCCTCCCTAGCACAGAAAGCTGAGCAAGTCGCGTCTGCTGGGGATTGGCAGTAGAAACTTTCATGCCTTGTTAACTATGTGTCTTCAGGACCACTAACAGAACACCCTCCCAGTCCAATAGACACCCCCAAACTGCTATTTTTAGATCCACAGACCTTGGCGGTTGGTCAGCAGCACTGATCTGACCCCAGCTTTGCTCCTGTGATGGCAGTTGGCGTTGTCTATTAAAGGTCTTGGGTCATTATTATTTGATTCCATCCTGCCAGAAAAAGTAAACATAAGCTTATTAAATGTATGATGCATTTTATGTTCACTTGATGCTAGAAATACATTTTAAAAAATACAGCATACCTGAAGCCAAATAGGAAAAAAGTAGAAATTCGCAATGTTTATTTTAGTGAAGACTATGAATTTCTTCGGCTGCTCTAATCAATGTAGCCAAACATGCTTCTTTGTTTCATTAACAAACCACATGCCCATTGTGCTCACTGCTGCTTAGAATATTGTAATTGTCTGAAACAGAGTTTGGGACCTTCCCAAAGGAAGAGACCTGTTATTTATTTCTACCAATAACCATGTCTTGCTAACATAGGTCTGATGACTTTTCATTGATCTGAGGAGAACTGCACCCAATCACAGCCAAGATACAGGGATATAGAGTTTGATACCATCCTCCAAGTGTCCCATAAATCATAATCTATGAGAATGCTCCTTTTAGCCCACAGTAGACACTCAAGGAGAAGACTTTTGAATTTATTAGGTAGGGCTCAGTGCCCATAAAGATATGGATTTCCTAGAACACCTGGTCTATGAATAAAGGCAGCATAGTGAGGATGAAACCATTTGTGTCAATCAAACTCAGACTCACAGAGTGAAGAAACACATTGCTACTGTTTGTACTGCAAAGACATTGATGTCTTAAGGCCTTTATGTCTGCTCATATGTATTGCATGAGCATCCATGGAATGGATCTATAGGAACAAACAAACATATTCTGCTCTTTTCCCCATGTATTTCCCAGAAAGAATATTGTCTTTACTTTCAGGGATTTAAAAGAACTTTTCAATTTTAAGTAGAAAGAAACAGAAGTCTTTGAAAGTCTGGGCAACACTGATAGGGAACATCACTAGTGCAAAGATTTGGAAGGGCAATGTATAAGTGGGTCACAGGTGTACACTCACAATAAAGCTCCCATTGGATTGTTTATCCTTTAGTCACACATAGTTCATACAGTTCTTTCCCACCAGGATAGACTAGAATAGAGAAAGAGTTTATTGAATTCCCTGTCAAGTATTTCCATGTATAATACATATTTCTACAGGGTTGAAGGGGAAAGTGACTGTTCTCTTAGTGTTCCTACTTTATTGATATTGTTTTGAAAACACTTCAGTGTGGAATAAAGTATATAATGAGCTATTGAGCTATTGAGTTCAGGCATTCTCTACATATTGGCTTTCAAAGCTGTCCTTTAGTTATCATAGCAAAAGCAACCTGACAGTAGGTTGTGAACAGTGTTTGTGTTGAACCAAATCCATCCCCATCTCCACACCCTGAAGAGAGAAAGATTGAGGTGGTACCTAAAAAGTAGCCTATCTTCTGGTGTAAGATATTATCATATTGGCCTGACTTGACATTTCGCTGTAGACAGATACTCTTATTTTGGAGTAACATGTAATTGTAACTGAATGGCATAGACTATTTTCTAGCATCATTCTGTTATGTGACAGTATGTTGAGATGTGTTAGCCTTCTCTTTAAAAGTGCAAGTTCAGGGTCAGGAATCTGTTATGCATATAACCACTTTTTAAAACAGCACCATTCTCTGATTCCATCTCTATCGCTTTCTCTATTCTTTCTCTTTCAACACACACACACACACACACACACACACACTCCACTACCACCACCACCACAACCACACAATCTATAAAATTTATCACCTTTCCTTTTTGGTAGAGAATTAATTTCAGGAGAGCATGGAGTTTGTATACCTGTTCACCAGTGGCCCCTGGTACGTGATAAGATGTGGTATGTACTTCAAAGATTTGCCAAATTAATGAATGATATTCACTGTGGTAGTCCTAAGTCCAAGACTACTCTCCTGTTACCTGTGTACAGTTCAGTTGATCTTATTAGGAACTCTTCATCTTGCTGACAGAGACTTAATATCCAAACCAATACATCCATAAAGATCTTACCCCTAAACCCTTGTGAACTCATGATTACCAAATATAGTAGCACCCAAGTTTTAGTTCTCAAACTGAGTCATCACTAAGGATCCCTGTCTCAGTTTTAATTGATCTTCTGCACTGTTTCTCAGCATATATTTCTAGAATCATTATTTTCAATGGTCATTTTAACACAAATGGAAGTCAGATTGTATCAGTAAGACATGAAAGACCAAATTGAAACAAATATGGTACAAATCTTCTAGTAAGCCTTTTCTCTTGCACAAGGTACTCTTTTCCTATCATTAAGCATCCTCACCATAAATACTAATGATAATATCAGATTCCTTTGTGGCATAGAGTCAAAATTAAATGCTCATTGTTTGATTAATATTACTAGTACTTTCTCTGTATACATTCCTTTTCAATTTTCTAGAACTGTCTCTCACAATCCTCATTAGATTTTAATTGACCATCATGAAGTAGAAAGCATGCCACAGCTCGCTGCTACCTGCCCACCAGAGTCACTAAGGGAACCTTCTTCATGTTTGCATGCATCAATAGCATCTCAGAAATACTTTGAAAGAGAAAAAGTTTATATCATAGGAAACATTGTTAAACAATAATTCTTAAGGTTGGATGTAAAATGTCCTCATATGCTCATGTGTTTGAATGCTTTGTTTCCAGCTGCAGAATTGTCTAGGAAGCTTGTGGAATCTTGTGGACATGGGACTATCTGGATCATTTAGGGTCATGAAAGAAAGTGTTTGAGGGTAGAGACTACCTCTGTTCTTTACCCCTTTCCCCTTCTTTCTGGTAACTACCTGTAATAAGCAGGTTCCCTAAAATCCTTCCTGCCACAGACAATCTTTCTGATGGTCAATATCATTCCATCAGAATCCCTAATCTGATAGGAGGTTTTATGAGCTGTATTATCTAATTTATTCCTTATTTTAATATGTGTTAATACTTTCTGGCTGCCAGTTGAATGGTAGATGCATGTCTTCATACTAGAAAGTTTGCTTGTATGATGTGAATAGCAAAGAGTAAGTGAAGGCTCCACTTGTGATAGAATTCATCCACACACTTTTAACTACCATCCGTTTCCTGCCATGATGGGTCAAATTACCCTCTGCTGTGCGAACTGGAAGAAATCTGCCTGTAAGTTGTGTTTTCAGGCATTTGGTCATAGTAATGTAAAAGTAATAATTATAGTAACACTTAAAATTTTTGGTTTCTTCAACTACCATGACTTTATTAAAAATGTAATGCTATATCTACCAATTGGAGGTCTTTCTGTCATTTTTTTTGTATTTCAGCTGGATCATGTCTTTATTTTTTTATTTGATATTTTCTTTATTTAAATTTCAAATGCTATCCCGAAAGTTCCCTATACCCTCCCCCCGCCCTGATCCCCCACCCACCGACTCCCACTTCCTGGCCCTGGCATTTCCCTGTACTGGGCATATAAAGTTTGTAAGACCAAGGGGCCTCTCTTCCCAATGATGGTTGACTAGGCCATCTTCTGCTACATATGCTTCTAGAGACACGAGCTCTGGAGGTACTGCTTAGTTCATATTGTTGTTCCACCTATAGGGTTGTAGACCCCTTCAACTCCTTGGGTAATTTCTCTAGCTCCTCCATTGGGGGCTCTGCGTTCTATCCTATAGATGAATGTGAGCATCCCCGTCTGTGTTTGCCAGGCACTGACATAGCCTCACTCGAGTTAGTTATATCAGGGTCCTTTCAGCAAAATCTTGCTGGCATTTGCAATAGTGTCTGGATTTGGTGGCTGATTATGGGATGGATCCTCAGGTAGGGTAATCTCTGGATGGTCCATCCTTTCATCTTAGCTCCATTCTTTGTCTCTGTAACTCCTTTCATGGGTGATTTGTTCTTTATTCTAAGAAGGAATGAAGTATGCATTCTTTGGTTTCATTCTTCTTGATTTTCTTCTTCTGTTTTACAGTGTCTTCCTTGCCTCATGAACTTGATTGACAGATAGCACATTGCTCCCTTTACTTTTCTAAGATAGTTCTTTTTATTTCCATTGCAAACTTCTAGCTTGTCTAAATCCTGATATTAAGAATTTTTACCTAATTTTAATATATATTTTTAGAATCTCATATATGGTTATGATATTCACATACTTCCATCCTTCTCTTTATATTCATGGCCTCTTATCCTTTCATTATTGTTGTTACATATACCATTTATAATCCAATTTGTTGGGCTCATTTGATGCTGCTTATATGCATATGTGTTTAGAGCTGACTGCTTGGAACTGGATCATCTATCACAGGATAATTCTTCCTCACAGTTATAACTTGTGTGAAGCTCTTCATCTAGGGATAGGACCTTTTGAGAGTTCCCCTTTCCATTGTGGCATTTCATGTGATGTGGTTATATTCATTCATCCATATTTTTGAGGATCTATGAATATAGCTTCCTTGTCATATATAAGAGACTCTATCTCTCAGCAGATGCCATGGTTCTCTGGATTTTATGATATTTCCATCTCCACTTCCACCATTTTCTCTGAGCTTTGATGCAGGGACCTTGTTGCTGATATATCAACAGGCTTGGTCATCCCATGACCAATTGTTTTATCTGGTTTGACCATTGTGTCTTTTTGTAATGATCTGTCTGCTACGTGAAAAAAAAAAGTTTCTTTTATGAGGGGTAAGACTTAAATCTAAAGTCTTTTTAAGAGCCACCTCTGACATCTCCCTTCTTCTCATCTTGACCCTTTACAACTCCCTTGTTTGGACCTCTCATTCTTACATCCACCTAAAACGATCACCATCCAGCCTGTTTCCCATATCTGCATGCAACTCTTTGCAGATTTCTGATTACTGGCTTTCCTGGTTTTCATGGATACCATCTTTACCTTGGCTAACTGCTTCTCAGTGAGTCAAGCCTACCTCTACCCCTACCACATGTATTCCCTTGTATATAATGATGCTAATTTTTAGAAACTAAGACTATGACTTTGTTGAGATAAGCCGCTCTCAACACTGTTCTAGGAATCAGAAGACCAAGGAAGAAATGGAATGCTTCTACTGCAAGCAACTTCTAATGAGTCACAGAAGCAGGAATGAACGCAGGAAGCTAATACTTCATAAAATTTCACTTCTTGATAAAAGTTTAAAAAATTGAAAAGCCTGTGAAACAGCCTCTGCCTTTGTCAATGGCATGGACAACAAAATTGTCTTTTGAAGCTGATCCCAACCACGCACTTAGCAAGCCCTAAGTAGCAGGCATGATGGGAGACATAGTTAAGAAACTATGTGGCTCATTGTTCACCAAATCAGGCTTATCTCTAAATCCAGGATGTGTTTGAGGGGTGGACATGAATAACTAGTGAATGGTTAAGCCAAGAAAGTCAGGTTCAGATAGACTAGTTATCATACTCTCATGGTAACTGATTGACACCACACTGAAACAGAAGCAAATGAGATGCCATGTAGTGAGTGGATTCTGTGAACACCGAGCATCAGATGTATAAAGTAGCAATGATTACTGTGCATATGACTTAATCCTACTGATGCTTCACTCTGGTTTCTTGCGCTACGAGACAAAGAAGGGAAGAAGAATAGAGCATCTGGGATAGCTCTAGGTATGTCTAGGGTATGTGGGGATAGCCCTAGGCATGTCCCAGGTCTACAGAGGATTTCTCCTCCTGGGAATCTATATTCTTTCATGAAAACACAAGTGCTTTTCTCTGCTACTAAGAATTGTGTGATAACAGTAATAATTAATTTTCTAATTATTTTTAGATCATTATTTTAGGTGAGAAGTTATTAGATATAGCTCTTTTCATCTTCAAATTCTGAGACTGCTACCACTTTGATTATTTTAGTAATTTATTTAATAATCATCTATGATATTATTTTACAAATGAAATGATAAACAATATGAATGTGCTATCTTGGAATCATCTTTCAATAACGAAATTTAATCCTGTTGCAGTACTGATGAATTTTTGTTGTTGTGCTATGTGTTATTTGTCAGCTATATAGGTGGACTATAGTCTTTTCTCATTCCAAGAACACAGATTTCAGAACAGAGTGGTCAATTGTATACTGATACAATGTTACCATTAGGTCCATCATTTGTAGCTACAGAGTCTCAAATTAAGAAGAAAAATAAAATATATGTGTGTAATACTCCTATGCAAAGATATGGTGGTTTGGGTTTTTGTTTTTTGTCTATGAAAGAAAGGAATCCAGCAAGTACTTTCTTTCTTCTTCTTTTTTTTTTTTTTTAGATATTTTCTTTATTTATATTTTAAGTACTATTCCAAAAGTTCCCTATACCCTCCCCCTGCCCTGCTCTCTTACCCACCCACTCCCACTTCTTGGCACTGGCATTCCCCTATTCTGGGGCATATAAAGTTTGCAAGACCAAGGGGCATCTCTTCCCAATGATGGCTGACTAGGCCATCTTCTGCTACATATGAAGCTAGAGACACAAGTTCTGGGGGTACTGGTTAGTTCATATTGTTGTTCCACCTATAGGGTTGCAGACCCCTTCAGCTCCTTGGGTACTTTCTCTACCTCTTCCATTGGAGGTCCTGTGTTCCATCCTATAGATGACTGTTAGCATCCACTTCTGTATTTGCCAGGCACTGGCATAGCCTCACATGAGTCAGCTATGTCAGGGTCCTTTCAGCAAAATCTTGCTGGCATATGCAATAATGTCTGGGTTTGGTAGCTGATTATGAGATGGATTCCCATGTGGGGTAGTCTCTGGTTGGTCCATCCTTTCTTATTAGCTCCAAACTTTGTCTCTGTAACTCCTTCCATAGGTATTTTGTTCCCTATTCTAAGGAGGAATGAAGTATCCACACTTTGGTCTTCTTTCTTCTTGATTTTTTGTGTTTTGCAAATTGTATCTTGGGTATTCTAAGTTTCTGGGCTAATATCCACTTATCAGTGAGTGCATATCAAGTGACTTCTTTTGTGATTGGGTTTCTCACTAAGGATGATATCCTACAGATTTTGCCCAAGAATTCCATAAATTCATTGTTTTTAATAGTAGATTAGTACTCCATTGTGTAAATGTACCATATTTTCTGTATCCATTCCTCTTTTGAGGGACATCTGGGTTCTTTCCAGCTTCTGACTATTATAAATAAGGCTGCTATGAACATAGTGGAGCATGTGTCCTTTATACCAGTTGGTACATCTTCTGGGTATATGCCCAGGAAAAGTATTGCTGGATCTTCTGGTAGTACTATGTCCAATTTTCTGAGGAACTGCCAGACTGACTTCCAGAGTGGTTGTACAAGCTTGGAATCCCACCAGCAATGTTCCTCTTTCTCCACATCCTCACCAGCATCTGCTGTCACCTGAATTTTTGATCTTAGCCATTCTGACTTGTGTGAGGTGGAATCTCAAGTGTGTTTTGATTTACTTTTCCCTGATGATTAAGGATGTGGAATATTTTTTCAGGTGCTTCTCAGTTCTTTGGTATTCCTCACTTGAGAATTTTTTGTTTAGCTCTGTACCCTATTTTTAATGGGGTTATTTGATTCTCTGGAGTCCAGCTTCTTGAGCTCTTTGTATATATTGGATATTAGTCCCCTATCAGATTTAGGACTGGTAAAAATCCTTTCCCATTCTGTTGGTGGCCTTTTTGTCTTATTGACAGTGTCTTTTGCCTTACAGAAGCTTTGCAATTTTATGAGATCCCATTTGTAGATTCTTGATCTTACAGCACAAGTCATTGCTGTTCTGTTTAGGATCTTTTCCCTTGTACCCATATCTTTGAGGCTTTCCCCCACTTTCTCCTCTATAAATTTCAGTGTCTCTGGTTTTATGTGGAGTTCTTTGATCCACTTAGACTTGAGCTTTGTACAAGGAGATAAGAATGGATCAATTTGCATTCTTATACATGATAACTGCCAGTTGTGCCAGCACCATTTGTTGAAAATTCTGTCTTTTTTCCACTGGATGGTTTTAGCTTCCTTGTCAAAGATCAAGTGACCATAGGTGTGTGGATTCGTTTCTGTGTCTTCGATTATATTCCATTGATCTACCTGTCTGTCACTGTACCAGTACCATGCAGTTTTTATCCCAATTGCTCTGTAGTATAGCTTGAGTGTAGGCATGGTGATTCACTGATAACTGATTCCATGTGATGCTTATCATATATAAAAATAAAACTAAGGACACTTTGGTGCATAAATGACCCACAGAAAGGCATCTGAAAAGTGGGCAATTTGGCTTCCAATCTTAATGTACTATCTGGAAAGTCACAAATACATATGCATTTAAAAACATGAAGAATGTCTGTATTGCCTGCTTAGAATATTGGTATTGACTAATTTCTTTTCTGATTTTTCTTGAAAGGACTCAACAGACCCCAGACATAATCAATGAACAATTTGCAAAGAAACTAAATCATTCTTTTCAACCATAATCACATTTATGAAAACTATCTATTCATATTGTGTGAGCAATATGAAAATCGTAGACCAGGAGGTCTGTAAATAGGTCTCATGTGTTCTGTATATCAGTTGTGTGACCTTGGGCAAATAATATCTCCTTTGCACATCAAGTTTTCTAATGTGCATTATTTTACCAGGTCTATCAGCAGAAATACATATCTAATGTGTCAATACTGTGTTCAAAATCTCCAATGCTCTCAAGTGGGGCAAAAACATTCTTCTCAGTAATGTTACAGGTTACTCTCATTTCTTTTCTTCCTCTCTTTCTAGTCTGTCTTCAGCAAATTGTTTGTACTCCTTCATCTTCTCTCTAGTTCTCATGAATAAGGTTGCTATACAGTGTTCCTCAATTCTTATTTAAATGTAAGATTCTTGCTGAATAATCACAACCTCAGTATGCCTTACATCCTCCCTTGCTCAACTTTTCTCTGTGGAACTGGAGCTTTCAAATATGCTACCCATTTTGGAGCCTATGATAGGTAATTGTGTGGACTTGAATGAGCTAAGGAATGACCATTGTACCTGGCCATGCCTTTGAAAGCATTTCTGCAGGAAAGAATTTGAATAACAGATGATGTGAAAAGGATCGAACCCATCCAGGACTCGGGAACTGTACAAAGGCAGAAGGATCAGTTCTATCTCCTTTCTTGATCTAGAGCTTCAATATTCTCCTGCCCTCTGACACTGCAGTTCCTGGTTCTTCAGCTTTTAAACTCCAGAAACACCAATATTTCCTTCTCACCACTTTTTCCAGGTTATCATAACATAATGAGACTTTTGTCTATCTACCTACCTACATCTACCATTTACAATCTATATTTCTCTAGCACCTTATAATTTATCTGCATTTCTCTATCATCTATCTAATCTGGCTATATTTACTGTCATCTATACCTGTTGTCAATTGTTAATCTATGATATCTATCTATCTATCACTCACTACCTTCAGTCTATCATGCGTCTGTGTTTATATATTTTGTATCATTTACATTTGTCTACCTACCTGTCTGTCTCTTCTTAGTTCATTTCCTGTGGCTATCTCTGACTAATTCTCTCACTTTCTTTATTATCTGTCTTACTTTGCTAGAATGAAATGAATGAAAATGGGGACTTTTTGTATCTTATTTACTTTTGCATTCCTTGCATAAATTGTTATCCCTAAAATGTAAAACAAAACAAAACACTTAATAGTATGTATTGAACATAAAAATGAATCAGTCGTATAGTCCCTGAATACATATTGTTTCCCATACATCCTCATGGCTGCTGAAAACTCCAAGGTGAAGACATTGCAGTCCTCACTCTTGTAAGTACATAATCTGCAGATGTGAGCGTACCCTTACCAAGATAGATGAGTAGATTTGATGAGTAACTATGAAGACTGTTTTCATATCATAGCAGAACATCTAACTATTCTAGGGAAAAGACTGACAAAACTTCATGAATGAAGGTCTGTTCTGGTTCAGCTAATAGCCTGTCATCAACTGGATGGGGCCGAGGTACTAAGCATAAGAAAAAGCATAGATAAGCCACTGTCCATACCATAGAGCTTTAAAAATAAAAACAAGTGGTCTGTGGAAATGCTTTGTAGTGTAACACAATGGTGAAATGCATGGAGTTCCACCATCATTTCCCTGTGTGAACTGTTTGCCATTGGAGGCATCTCTTAGGATACTTAGTTATGCAAACTTACAGCAAATAACATCCCATGTATGTTTGAATTTTATTGGAGTAAATGATCAAAATGAATGCATTCATACTGATCAAGGAAATATTAAATATTTACCATGCCTAAGCATTTAAAATAATTTTTTATATTAATAGATGTTATCTCTAATTTCTTAGGCTGAGTACAAATTAAATAGGACATTGAAAAAATTAGTCTTAAAATAAACTCGGCTGCATTTCTTGAGTGTACAAATTGTTAATAGAATTGAGAACAGAGCAGAAAGCTTAAAACAAAGACTTCCACAATTTCAAAAACTATAGAAAGCAGGCATTCATCAAGAGCTAAGAATTATAGTGATGAAATGGGATCTGGGCACTCTGAAATATTTAAGTAATTTTGGTTTAATTTTTTATGTTTATTGACTGACATGTATAGTTTTCTATTTTATTTTGAAAGTTTTTCAATATTACCAGATAAGATTCATTCATTCATTCATTCATTCATTCACTCATGGTGTTTCAGGGCCTTTTTAACTGGGTTTTGTGTAACCAATACTGGCTTTGTACTCACATACACCCAAGAATGGCCTACAGCTCCTGATCTTCTTACCCTTACCTTACACTTACTGGAGCATGACAAGCATCCACTGCCATGGCCAGCTTAGAACAAAAAGAATTATACAAGAAACTATTTTTGTATGTACTTTAAATTTTCATAACACATTCAAGCCTAATATACTTTGAAACAAATTTCCTTTCGTTTCAGGACTTTTATGTTAAAGGCTAGCAAAGAATAAGGTGAGGACCTAATCTAATCTACACAAATTCTACAGTTTTCTTTACAAAACAGTTTTGAAAAAAAAATTATCAAAAGAGTGACAATATTTGTGCTATGAAAAGCGTATGGGAAATTGTGATTTTAGTGTCCATAACTAACATAGCCGCAGTGACCTGCACATAATCTGTTTAGCGCATGGCAGCAGCCCAGAGCGGTAGCCACAGAGGCCTGTCGCCACAGTGTGGAGAGTATTGTTAGTATCACACAGGAAAGGTGTGTGGATTCACACTTTAAATCATAAACAGCAGAAGGACAGAGAATACATGGAGACCTTGATTATAGTAATATCACATCTGAAAGAAAGTAACAGTTATAAGAATAATTTATGAACCTCATATATTTCTAAATTTTATGCTTAAATTAAAATATTTATGAGTAAGAGATAGTATTTTATTAATCCTGGGAGACAAGGGACACAGACCACAGGATCATGGTCTCTTTAAATAAAAGAAAAAACTCAAAGATATGTAGCTATTTAGATCTTTTTTATAGTGAAGCTAAAATGATTACATATCATCTATGGATCATTTATATTTTTTAATAATAATTGTGATGTCATGATCTGTGAGTACAATGTGTAATAATAGAATTGATCTGATCAACATGTATGACACTTCAGAGAGTTAACAACTTTGAGATGAGAATGTTGGAAACATCCACTCACAAGATTTTTGACACATCCAGTATTTACTCATTGTTATGTTTATCTGTGTGGTGGTGTGTCCCAGAGACAGAAACCTTCCTTCCCGTGCAGATGAGGCCTGTGCTCTCCTTCCTCCACTGTGCAGTTGAGGCCTGTGCTCTCCTTCCTCCCCGTGCAGATGAGGCCTGTGCTCTCCTTCCTTCCCGTGCAGTTGAGGCCTGTGCTCTCCTTCCTCCACTGTGCAGTTGAGGCCTGTGCTCTCCTTCCTCCCCGTGCAGATGAGGCCTGTGCTCTCCTTCCTNCACAGTGGCTTGAAGGCATCACCCAAGAGGGTTGGGACCTCCCATAGTCAGAGGCAATGTGGGGCTGCATCAGATGGTCAGAAGACAATACTTCTTCAAATGGAGCATATTTCATGAGAGAGTACATATACCATAGGACAGTAGTTTGAAGTAACTTTAGTACAGTTAGAAAATTCCTAGTTTGTCACATTAAAACAAGGTGAGTTGTAGGAAATGGGGAAAATACACTACAGAGGTTGACAGAAGCCACTGAGGAAAACGTTGAAAGTTGAGCCAAAGTATTTAAGAAAAACTTAGACTAAATAACCCATTCTCTATACACACCCAGCACTCCCCTGATCTCATGCTAGACAACTTCAGTTTGTCCCCAAAGAGAATCCTATTTTCCACTCACTAAAGAACAAAATGGCTAACTCATGTTTTGCCAACTCTTTCCTTTTGGACACGCCCTGCCTGTGTCTTTGGCTTTCACCAGTCAAGGACCGAATCTTGCTTTTCAGTTAGTTCCTGATAGTTTACAGACCTGTGTCCATAAATTAATGGAAGAAAATATAAAAAAACCTACCCACAGTCTACAACACTGTTTCAGCTTACACAGGCAGGAAGGGAGGTAATTGAAAATAATGCTGGTAGCTGTGTTTGCCAGCATCTGTTACTGACACCTAAACACAGCCTCTCAAGAAGGTTTAATGTCTCAAAAGTCAGTATCTCTAAAGTCATGGTGCCAATTAATAATGCCTGCGCCTAAGTCAGAATTCCTGCTGAGGCTCTTGCTAGTAATCGAAGAGTCTTCCTGCTGCTTTCATAAATTAGTTGATAACTGAATTGCTTTTCTTCTGAGTGGAAGGATTTTAATTACACGATTTCAGGCATACCAAGCTTCATCTCCAGGGCACAGACAATGGCGACCTCTGATCAAAGCACATTAAACCTTCATTGTGGTTGTTTATACATTTGTAAAGGTGGCCATGGTTGGCTCTTATAGCAGAGACAATAAATCAAAACCTAGGATGTCCTTTTCATTAGCCAATGATTTTATAGCCTGCGGTGGTTAAACACTGATGAATAAAATAGAGTCATATCAATTGTAATTACTGGAACAAGCAAGTTTTAATTTCCCCCAAAAGGTTTTTAGAGCTTTCATATGAGTCTGAAGATTAGAGACACACAATTACTAATCCTCTGTTAGTAAGTACAATCTACCATGATGTGTCTATAAGAGTCTTCTCTAGCCTTTGGCAGGGTAAACTTATTTCTGTAATTCAGAATATAGCTAGCCACTTTAGTGGCACTGTGGGTCCCAACCAAATGACAGGAAGAAAAGCTGCCTGATCTCCTGGGAAATGGACAGGAGAAGGAGAGATGGTAGTCATCTGTCTGTGAGAAAGCAGAGCTCGGCAAGTCCTGTGAGAAAGCAGGAGATGGTATTCTCCCCTCAGGGCCCAACTGTACGGGATACGCAGAGGAGGCTTTCACATCTCATCTCTCCCAGCTTCAGTTTTATAGCATCCACCTTGGCATGTGGGTCAGACAACATCTGGGATGATCAGGCCTGCCTGACTGGGTGGATCAGGCCTTCCACCTGTCCATTGCATCTTAAGTTAGAGAGAACTTGGCTTTTCCTCAACCTTTCCAAGAGAACTGCATCACAAATGGAGAATTCTATGAACACCATGATGTTCCCAAGAACCTCCCTTGAATCTTTTGCTAAAAAGACACAAATCATGGCATTTTGGAATTGTAAGTTTGATGCCCAGAATGTGGGCTTAAATTACCTGGTATCCAGTTTAACAGTTATTGTTTCAAAAAAGGAAAAGTAAGAAGGAGTGTGTGTGTGTGTGTGTGTGTGTGTGTGTGTGTGTGTGTGTGTGTGTATCTTTGAGAATTTTGTACAATGTGTTTTGATCACATATTCCCCTTTACAAACTCTGTCCAGACCCAATCCTTCTCCCCTACCCACCCAACATTGTGTCCTCCTTTTTCACTAAGCCTACTGAGTCTAATTTGTGCAGCCCATATATTTTGAATATGTGACCTTCAACTGGTGTGTGGTTGATTTGTCTTTTGTTTTGTTTTGTTTGCTCTATAATTTAATGAATATATACATATACACATACACATACACATACACATACACATACACATACACATACACATACACATACATATAGATTGCTATTTGATCAAAGTGTCTCACATTACAGTCCCTCAGAAATCTGACTCATCAAGGAAGGAAATTTTTAAATCGCAACCTCCTTGAAATGCTGAGTCAAGAAGCCTTCTGGGATAAGTGTTCCTGAGATCATTTTGTAAAGATGAGAAGTTCTAAAATCTGGGGTGGCTGGTGACACAAATCGTATTTATGTTGGGCCTCTGGCAGATAATCTTCCTCTGTATTCTCATTCTTGCAGGATCACCACATAGGGAAACAGCTGTCAATTGTCTTGCTTCCCATCAGCTGCTGAGGTGTTTAAGGCTGACGTGGTTTTATTTATGGGTTTCCTTTTCATCACGACCAGTAGCAATATAAGGGCCACCAAATCTAAACTCGCTACAGGGTGTTCTGATATAAAAAATAATTCTGCTTTGAATCTACTACATGACATTGTTGTATCATTGGTGTTGTGATTAAATCATGAAGAATGTGTTCATATATAAACATCAACATTAAAACACAGCAATCTAAAACGTTATATGCTGCAGTACAGGGGAACACCAGGGCCAAGAAGTGGGAGTGGGTGGGTAGGGGAGCAGCGCAGGAGGAGGGTATAGAAAACTTTTGGGATAGCATTTAAAATGTAAATGAAGAAAATATCTAAAAAAACAAAAAAACAACAAAAAAACAAAACACAGCAATCTATACTAACCATTGAGTTGCACAGTGCAGGGTACAACAGCATCTCCATCTGCTAGGATCCACCAAATTCCAGTCTTTATAGATGTAGTTTCAAATCATCGCAAGGCCCAGGAAAGTTGGAATTGTTACCGCAAGGGCACAGAGATAGAAGTAAGGTTTAGCACTGCCCCAGTTTGCAGCCTGCCAGACTTTTACTCAGTCTGGTCTGACTCCAACGCCCAAGCCATTTGCTTACCTCATCTCTCCAAAGCCATGGGCCATGCTCTAGTTAAAAGACATGTTATGCCTGGGATAACAGAGAGCAAAAGCATTTGCTAGTTAAGTCACTGTTAATGCTATAAATTTACCATCTAAGTGTGAGTTTCATGTGGGCAAACGTTAACTACCTCATGAACTGGATTTACAAGCAGGCATTTAATTTACTCCCATTTGTTTACGAGTGTGCTTGTGTGAAGTTGGTCATTGAAAACAGTTGATGCTGAAAGTTACATAAGGAGTGGATTAATAAAACACAAAACAAGGGTTGTAGGTAAATCCTGCTGGGGCCAAGTGGATTGTGATCCCTAAGTGCTGAGACAGTTGCATTTGAACCCGAATCCCATTCCTTATCTGGAATTGATGGCTGCCTTACACATAACTTATGAACTTTCTTTTTTTTTTTTATTAGAGAAATTCTTCATTTACATTTCAAGTGTTATCCCAAAAGTCTCCAATACCCACTTATGAACTTTCTAATTTGATATGGAAATTCTCATTTTAGAAAATCTGTTCGGTTAGGCCAAAACATTAGCATCGTACTTGACCAGCTTGTCTCGAATCCCATATACACAATCCACCCAGAAACCCTTTTGAGAACATGAACTCATCTTCCCACAAACATAGCTAGGCTCTGGACTATGCCGCTGCTGAAAGTCTAATGGTCTCTGAATTGGTGTCTTTGCTGACTCTGTGGTCTGCTTTCTACACAGTGCCCAGAAGGTTGCTTTACAATTTCAGTCATCCAGTTACCACTCTGTTCCAAATTTCAGCTGGCTCCTTATCTTTCTGTGCCAGCCTTCCTGCCCACTGCAGCCTGCATCCTCTCCCTTGCTCTTCTGAGCATCCCTCCTCCCACAGCTATTAGTTACCCCACTTCATTCTCCATCTTCTCATTGTCCTTTGCATACCCCAGGCACACTGCCCTTTGGGACCTTTCATTGTTCGCTCCTTCCACTTAGAAGACTCATCTTCAAATATCTGCATACATAATGACTTTTAATGCAAAGGCCCCCTTGTCTTTGACAGTCTTGCTTTATTAATATTGTTCTTGGTACTCTCACCCTGCCCTAAGTAAGATGTGCCTTATGCTTCCATTGCCAAGGCAACTCTTATAAAAGAAAACATTTAATTGGGGCTGGTGTACAAAGGTTTAGTCCACTGTCACCATGGCAGGAAGTATGGAAGCATGTAGGTCAGCCTGGTGCTGGGAACAGAGTTCTACATCTTGATCCCAGGCAGCATTGAGAGACTGTGTGTCATGCTGAGCACAGCTTGAGCATATATAACCTCAAAAGTGACACTCTTACTCCACCAAGGCCACACTTAATCCACCAAGGTCATACCTCCTAATAGTGCCACTCCCAATAGGCCAAATACACATGAGTCTTTGGGGGCCATTCCTATTCAAATGACCACACGATGTATATGCAGCATGCACATTGTCTGACTCTCCTCTAGAACACAGGCTACAAGACAGTTGCTAGTTTTGTTCATTTACTGACATATATCAAGGAGGCAATTAAGACCTAGCTGTTCAATAAGTACTTGTCATTGTTGAATTGCTAAAGGTGGGAATGAGATTCTATGGTATAGGGAAAGAGGAAAATCACAAGTGGTTTATTTTGTGTCTCAACACTTGGCTGGTGTTTTGTAAATGCAATATATTCGGTAAACAAGTGAAAGATTTCATATCACAGAAAAGAGGCACTTGGCTGACACTTTGGACTAAGCTTCTCTTGTGATCATCGCCCCGAATTTGACACAAGTGGCTTTCAAAGAATACAATGGATAATGGCTCATTTCGGGTAGAGAGAGCTTCTCTGAGCAGTGTGCCTGATGGTTTTCCAACTCTGAAAGATAAATAATATTCAGCAGAAATTATACTTCAGGACAATATTAAAATAGTTGCTTATTATAAGTAGCTTTGATTTTGAATATTACCATAACTTTTTAGCCATCTGTTTTTATTCAAAATCAAAATAAATTTTACTCTGCCCTGAACAAGAATAAGATTTTATTTTGTGATATTGTGATATTGTCTTTTGAGACAGGGATGAGGATCATCTATTGTTCACAAAACAAAAAGAGATAGAGAACATTCCCTGGAGGTCCTGTGTTATCTTATCATAGACTAAGATATTCCTGTGAACGGGGAGATGTTACAGATGGTGACCTGGAGACCTGCGGTGAGCTCACTTAAACATGTTTCTTATGCTTTTACTTGGCTTCATTTTTTTTCTGTTTTGTTTTGTTTTTTCCTATTCTGGTTAGTTTTTAATATTGTTTTTTAGATGCCTGTTTTCTAATGAGAGTGAGAAAGAAAGGGTAGGTATGTGTGTGGCTAGAGAGGTGGGGAGGATGGGGGGGGGAGGGGAGAGGACCTGAGAGGGAGGAGGACCTAGGAGGTGAGGAGGACCTGAGAGGGGGGAGATGGAACTACAATNCATGTTTCTTATGCTTTTACTTGGCTTCATTTTTTTTCTGTTTTGTTTTGTTTTTTCCTATTCTGGTTAGTTTTTAATATTGTTTTTTAGATGCCTGTTTTCTAATGAGAGTGAGAAAGAAAGGGTAGGTATGTGTGTGGCTAGAGAGGTGGGGAGGATGGGGGGGGGAGGGGAGAGGACCTGAGAGGGAGGAGGACCTGGGAGGTGAGGAGGACCTGAGAGGGGGGAGATGGAACTACAATCAGAACATATTGTATTAAAAATCTATTTTCAATTAAAAATATACCATCTAATAAACAAAACAATAACAAGCAAGCAAGTAAAACACCCTTCAGCTCCTATAAATATGAACATATTAGGAAGATCCCTTGAAGGAAGAAATCCCATATCCTCACCTTTCTTGCCCATTACCAAGATGGAGTGCAGCGTGAGTAGTGAACTCCATGGAATAGAGCCATGCTTGTGCTAACCCAACCCACCATCCTGGGCTGTGGGCATGGGCTGTCTGCAGGGGTGGAAGTGGAGACACAGCAGTGAAGGCTTTGCCACATAGCCAGCTCCTTTTTGCCACACAAGGGATGCCTCTGGGAATGGAAGAACAAGCAAAGAGCCTAAGGAATGGGAAATGTCCGAAGCTGGAGATCAGCCTGTGAGCGAGCTCTGCGAAGATCAGCTTGCCTCTCCCTGTCACCCAATCAGTTAATTACTTTATAAACCACCAGACTCATCAGAGCCTGAGCTGAAACAGCAAATTCAATTTTCCCCCTTCTTCAAATGTCTCCTTTTCAGTTAACAGAGTATTTTATGAAAAATTGATGTCTTACTAGCCAAGGGGATGAGTACTGGTGCATGCCGGGAACCATTTAAGGAGTTTGTTTAAACAGTTATGCATTTAAATTGTCCCATTATAGTGGACACGTTTCTACTGCACAGAAAGAAAGAAAGAAAGAAAGAAAGAAAGAAAGAAAGAAAGAAAGAAAGAAAGAAAGAAAGAAAGAAAAGAAAGAGAGAGAGAAAGAGAGAGAGAAAGAGAGAGAGAGGAAGAAAGAAAGAAAGAAAGAAAGAAAGAAAGAAAGAAAGAAAGAAAGAAAGAAAGAAAGAAAGAAAGAAAGAAAGAGGGAGGGAGGGAGGGAGGGAGGGAGGGAGGGAGGGGTCTAGTTCTCTTAGACATTTTGTTATTGCTGCTGCTGCTGCTCTCAATCATTTTGATAGCAATCCTGATAAATTCATGAATTAAACTTATTTCATCCTAATGTTAGATTTCAAGGTGTCAGTTAGGGACCTCTTTTCTTTTATGTAAGGATTGATTACACAGTGCTGAAGAGGTTAAAAAAAATGATACATTTTCTAAGGCAAACCTTCAGCAGTGTAGGCTCAGTAGGTCATTCATCTGGAAGCAATTAAACTGTGTGCTGTGTTTCTACAGACAAACTATTTCTACAGTTCAGTGGAATTTCATTCAAGACCAGTGCCTAGGTCAAGGTCCAAGACACAGACCTGGTATGCAGTAGGTGCCTAATAAATATTTATGGAATGAGTGAATGTGCTGAAAACATCACCAATTCTTCCATCCTTGCAGTGCATCTATCTGCACCTTCCCCTTTGTCCTTCTGTTCTGCTTATTCCCACCCTGGTGATGAAGGGACAGCATGGCTGGAGCCATTACAAACAATGCCTACTCATGGAGCAATGAGGCCTGAGCTTTGAGCGGCTTCCAACTCTTATATGTAAAGGTGGCTGCATAGCAAGTCCAGCCTTCTAATTGTAAACCCACCTGTGTGAGAGTGACTTAGAGGGTAGACTCTTTGGTACCCAGACTGGCTGGGTAGATAGACTGTTATAGCAAGATATGTAGCTTTGTTTCTATTTGGAGGAGGAAGGGAAATGCCTCAGTATCTCTTTCTTCCTTCTTTGTTTTCTTTCAAGTGCCTAAACTTTTGGAAGCAACGCAGGCCTAGTGACCATCTCATGACCTGGCTGTTTTGTGCTCTTGCCTGCTATAGTTCTTAACAATTTAAGTCATTACTGAGTCCAATGAAATAGGACTGAAAACATGACTACATTTTAAGCAAATGCCCTGACCAGAATATTTATAAGGTTAGAATAACTGAGCAATAGCCTAAAGAGGCACAGTGGAGACTCCCTCAATGTCATGGAGGGACTTCAGTATAAGGAGTGAAAAGTATCTAGTTGTTCCTTTCAAAATAGCTTTGGTAAAATGACTGGGACAGTGGAGACAAGAAAACAATAATGGACAGAATGGGTTGGCTGAGGCATCAGCTGTGAAGTGGGAGGTCTATGTTGGGGACTGAGCTCAGACCCTGAGGGTATATATGCAGAAGGCTCAGAGCACTCGGATCTTGAAGCAAGCAGTCATGACTTAATCACTCGGTGAATTTAGTGAAGTAGGGAAATTTGGGGGTGACTCTAAGCTTCCTGCTCTGGCTGGCTGGGCAGATATGTTACTTTGAGGGATGAAGGTCTTAGAAGATGGTCCTGAGTGGAAGGCAGTAGACTGATGTTTTGTTTCTGTTAACTTGGAGTGATCTGACTACTCTTCCACTGAGTCCAGTACATATTGATATCTCTACCGATGTCTGACTGGACATTTGATGGCAAGAGTATGTGCAGAAGGGATAGTGACTAAGTGAAAAGTAGCTCATACTTGACATTGTACACAATATTGAATGATGCCTGTTTGCTGACATCAGTCATTTTGGGTAATAATACAACTGGTTCTCATTCCTTATGTTATATTTAAAGATTTATTTTATTGCTATAGGTGATATATATATATATATATATATATATATATATATATATATATATATATATATATATATCACATATAATATATAATATATAACATATTATATATTATATATAATATAATATACATATATATATCACCTACCACTTTTGCAAGTATTGATACATTATAATAACTAAAAGCAATATATTTGTTACATGCCAGAGATTATGCTAACTGACTTGCAAATCCATTTAACCCCCACACCAAGCCCATCAGGTAGTTACTGTTTTATCTCTACTTAAAAGAAAAGTCAAATGGATTGTTATAGTACAAGTAACTAAAAAACATGTTTGGCAGAGAAGAAAGCTAGTGAAATGAAGAAGAATCAGTACTCAAATCTAGGAAAATGTGTCTACAACATTTGTTCTTTTTTTTTCCTTTCCACATACATTTTGAGTTAGCAATCCCCCCCCCCAACAAGAACTTATCAATCTTAGGGATGCCTCAATGAAAAGACAACTTTGTGTCTAACCTCAGAATTATTGGAAACTCTCAAACTGACTAAAGCTCATTTTTCAAGGGCAAAAAAACCCCCACAGCCACTAGGGTTTCTCTTTTGTTAGTGGCCAAATAGGAGTTAGAAATAAATAACTGAGAATGTCTTCATAGAAACAAAAGTTGGGGAGAATTAAATGTATATTAAATGTAATCAATGAGATTACAAATGGTTCTCACTTGAAATGCAGGGCATTAATAAAAGAGTAGCAGTTAGAAAACAAAAGGTCAAAAATATTGGTGCATCAATATGTGCTGGAAGATTAATAGTACCCCAAATAAATAAAAGCCTAAAGAAACTCTCAATGTGTATTTAAATTTAAATCTATGAGTTCTCATGTCGTTCATTCACAGAAGTATAACTCAACACCTGCCCTTTGATCTAGTTCTCAGACCATTGGCAGAGCAATAAGAATCGCTGTCATGTAACAATGTAACCACAAGTAGAATTGAGGTCTATGCTCATATGGCTCTAAAGTCACTTTGTAAAGCTCAAGATCATGAAGCAGGCACTGTTCATGAGGAACAGTGACCAAGACTGATAGGGACAATGGCTTTATTATAAAGATAATAAATTTTAGTAATTGAACAAAGCCCAGAATTAAAACAGAGCAAACTCAAAGAAAGAATTAAGGTCACCTACCATTTTGACAAGTGTTTGATACATTACTATTATTAAAAGGAATATATATGTTACACACCAGAGATTATGGGAACTGCTTTGCAAACCAAGCAGATTGTCACTGTTCTGTGTCTATGGTTACAGTTGAGGAACTGAACTTTAGAAACAGCAAGAAATGTTTCCCAAGAGATAAAGCAAGATTTTGAGTCCAAAGACCCATGGTCTCAAACCACCATGCAGGCTCATCACTTCATTCCAATTTTAATGTCCTATCTAGCCGACATGCCTTCAAAGGTAAGACTGACTCTGTTAATCTAAGGGCTATTGTCCAAACTAAGATTCTTTTCACAGTAAAGGGTGTTTCATAAATAATTTTGTTGTACTTTCCTAGAGGATCTATGAGACTATTTATTATCTCCCTAATCAATATCCTTACAATGTATGTCTTTCTGTCTGTCTGTCTAAAGAATTCAAGCATCAGTTTGTAATGTAGTTGGGCATAAAAGCTTGACAGTATACCAGGCACCTGCAGGGCACCATTGTGATATACAGCAATATATTAAGAGACCACTGGTGCACTTGGAGAAAATCTGTTTTCCCCACTTGAAAGGAACCAATCAATTGTACGGATCCAAATTGGTGCTTTGGGTACTCTGTGGAGTCATGTTGAACGATGACATTTCAGGAAAGCAAGAACCTTTATTTAGCTGATGAAAGGCTGGTACCTAGTTACAAAGCCAGAGCCTAATGGCCATTAGTCAGCAGGAAAAGCAGTTCTGTCAGGGAGGTGACACCCCCAGCTGTAGCATCCTAACCAGTTTCCTGGATCCAGAATAGACTAGGGATGGGTAGAACAAGAGAAAATAGAAACACGGCAAATGAGTGGAGGAAGACCAGAGAAAGTGAAGTAGCAGAGGTAAACAGAGATGCTCTCAGCTGCTGTGTGAATTTCCTTCCGGTACAAGCTTCAGCCTTCCTCTGGAAATTCACTGTGTTTATTAAAATCAAAATGAACAGTGTAAAGAAGTAAGCCCTTCTACTAAGTTAGTGGTTTAAACCACCATAAGCCATGCAACATGTTCAGGGAGCTGAACCCTTCCTACACCATCCCTGTATCAGAGGTCAAACCCATGGCATCGTATGTACATGACAGGCACTTGTCAACACACATATCCACAGCCTTCTCTTTAGGTTTTGTTTGTTTGTTTGTTTGTTTGTTGGGGGGGTTCCAGTAGTTGTTTATTTTTAAATATTTAGACAAGGTCTCAAGAAATTGCGATGTTTGATCTTGAATTTACTTTATTACCTGAGTTGATCTAGAATTTGGAATTTTCCTGCCTCTGTCTCCTAAATAACCCAGATCACAGGCCTATAGAATCAGGTTCAGAAACAAATACTTCTTGAAGGATGAAAATGTGTTACTGAAATTTTCTAGTAGTTGTAATCCCAAAAATGAGCAACACAAATCCCTATTTATTTATTTATTTATTTATTTATTTATTTATTTTGATATAGCTAGGTATTCCTACACAAAGTGGCACATTTTAACAGTTATCTATTTAAACAATCATTTTCCAAATGATAGACATTCTACCTCCTCTTCAGCCTTCAGCCCTTGTGGTGGACACCTGCCGAGGTCTCTCCTGACTCTCCAGTCCTATGACTTTTCTGACTTCTCTTTTGTCAGATTGGCCTTCCAGAGCTATTTTTCCACAGCTGATCTTATCCAAAATGATGAGAAGCCATTTAAAATGCATCCTTCAGCTTCTTCTCCCTTCGCAATATTAAAAGTCTAAATTTACCTAAATGTATCACATTGGGTATTTTCTGTAATATGCAAATAAAAGGGTAACTCATAAGTCAAGAAAGAAGCTGGCCTACAGGAGTGGCTGTGTGTACTGTGTGTGTGATGAATCTTTCCAGTGGCCTCTTCTGTGGCTATGACAATAGAAGACTGACTCTCTTCTTTGTGGGTCTTATGTGACCTAGCATTCCTCAGAAACCAGTCAGTGGCGGGGAACAGTGGCTAAGGAAGAAATTTCATTTTCTTCTTTCTATTATTATTGCATTGGAAATGGAGACAAGACTCCAGAAATTATTGCCCCTTTCCAAAATAAGAAGAAAAATCTCATTTCAAGGTCAGAACTGGTACTATTTGCCAAGCTAGTGTAGGGAAGGAGAAACTAGCATTAATATTCCCTCCACTTGGCAGACCATCACAGAGGTGTACATGTGTGACCTTTAAACCTTCCAAGAAATCTATCTGGTAAACATTATTCTCTTTCACTTAAAAATGAGGAACTAAGAGCTGGAGAGGTGTCTGAGTGAAACTACTCATGCAGAGGAACATAACTGTCACCAGCACCCACACGAGGCAGCTCGGGGCTCTCTGTAACTCCAGCTCCAGGGGAATCTGGCGCCTCTGACGTCCCGAGGGACCCGCATTTATGCACACATAGGCAGACACAAAGCACATACACAGGAGCAGAACCGAAGTCGTTTTCAAGAAATTGAAGATAAGGAAATGACAGTTGAGGAGAAAAAGGTAAATTTGATATGACTAAGTACTGGGAAAGTAGCCATGGTGACGGTGAGCCAGGGAATGGTAGGCAGTGACATAATTCATCCGTTAGAAACCAGTAGAAAGAAAACAGATGGATATATTAGGTTTACCACAGAGGCAGTAGGCTGAGCAATGAGTGTGGTGCCTGTTGTAGTGTAAGGCAGTGTGGCTTGGGGTCTCTATTATGAGAAGCGCTTGTTAGGTTAGGGTGAGTTACTAATGTACAGTTTTCTAGCATAGAATCCTAGACCATGGGGCAGTCCAGATGGCAGGTGCATGGTTCTAGGAACTTACTAGTAGTGAACCATATGGCCCTAATTCCCACCTGTGCAGCCTCTGTCACACACATAAAAGCAGTCTTGTTTGACTAGTGTTGGATGCTGGGCCGAGGCTCAGGTCATGATTCATGGGGCTGCAGTTCTGTGATATCTGGCTATAACCCTCTGTTGCTTGCAGTCACACTTCAGGTGATGGGGTTTTTTGTATTTGAGAATAGGACTCTGAAAATTCAACGATAAACACTCATTCCATCTGGTCATTTACAGACAGTTGAGATGCTGTTTGAGTCCAGAGCCATAGAAAGCTTGCTATTCCCTTTGTGGCTAGTCTACATTTAATTATAAACTTGAAAAAAGTTAACTGTTTATTTTTTCTATTTAGCCTTATAAAATTAAATATTAAGATATAAAAATTAAAAATGAAAAGGCATCATATCTTCTAAAATAATATATATAATACATGAATTACATATTAAAAGTGGTAAGTACCCAAGGAGCTGAAGGGGTCTGCAACCCTTTAGGTGGAACAACAATATGAACTAACCAGAACCCCCAGAGCTCGTGTCTCTAGTTGCATATGGAGCAGAAGATGGCCTAGTCGGCCATCATTGGGAAGAGAGGCCCCTTGGTCTTGCAAACATTATATGCCCCAGTATAAGGGAATGCCAGGGGCAAGAAGTGGGAGTGGGTGGGTAGGGGAGCAAGGCAGGGGGAAAGTATAGGGGGCTTTCAGGATAGTATTTGAAATGTAAATGAAGAAAATATCTAATAAAAATTGAAAAAAAAGGTGGTATAGTAAATCATTAGTTCCTATTGGTTGTCTTCCTTACAAGTGAGTTGTGATTTTTCTCATAATAGGATGATCTTTTGTTAAATCATATTCTGAATACTTGGAACTTTAGGCTTTGGAGGTCCAGGTCTTGTTTCAACTCTTTGGGTGCAGTCACCTGGTATGGGGGTGTCAGGCCTTCAGTTCACATCAGCTTCTCTTGCTTACAGTTGCAGTGTCAGATTGATTTCACAGCCAGCCCGCCCCTATGCTGTTTAATTGGAAGGGTCTTTATAAATACCAGTGCACTGCCAACTACCTGTGTGTGCTTGCATATGCCCAGTGCTCTCTTTAAATGGCTGTGCTTTTGCCTATCTCTATTGACAATATCCTTTGGATAATATTGTTTTATTTTGTGGTCACACCAGCAGCTAAGCTAAATGAATGAGAATATGGTTGATTTGACACCAACAATGTTGATGGAAAGACTGGATCTGGAGACTAAATTGTGTATGTATCAAATACTATTTCCTATACTTAATAGTGAATGAAGTTTGAGTAAATTACTATGACTATCTAAGTTTCTGTTTCATCCTCTATAAAATGGAGTAAATAACATAATACTGGGCATTTTGAGGATTAAAAAATAGTAAGCAAAGTTAACTCTGAAATAGGAATACGTAAATGTATGATTACAATGGATATATCAGACACTTTACTCAGAGTATACAGACTCCTCAATGAATATTTTCATTTGTACCATTCTCTAAGCAAACACATCCTACTGAGAGCAAACGATGTGAGGTGGAATTGCTCCTCTTGACTCCCAGGTTCAGAGGGTTCAATTCCTCAACAGTAGCCAGAAAGGGCAAGGTTACTTTTCCTGATCCCACTTTATTCAGAGACCTTCAGCCTGTGGGTGCTGCCATGCATACTCAGGTGGGTCGTCTCCTTACCCACACAGCCAGAAGAGTGCCTCAGGCTCTTAGTGGTGCTAAATCCAACCAGATGGAGAATCAGCCATCCTACGGTGCTGCTTTTGTTTTGTTAAGCTTGCTTGTTTTTATTGAAAATATCTTGAATACAATATATTCTGACCACATATTCCATTCCCTGGCTTCTCCCATATCCTCTGCATGTCTCTACCCAAATCGATGTCACCCCTGTCTGTCTATCTCTCTGTCAATCTATCTGTCACCTTCTTTTTTGTCTCTATCTGTCTATGTGACTGTCTGTCTCTGTCTACTTCTGTCTCTGTCTCTGTCTCTCTCTCTCTCTCTCTCAAACAGTCAAAAAAGAACAAAACAATTGTGTTCTCCTAAGTGAAAGGTGCTGGTGGGTTTGTAATGGGCTAAAACCCATTGTATGATGGACTCAACAACAATGACAGAGGATCTCCAAGGCTCCCATGATCCATCCCCCTCTTGCTCCTCTGTCTCATTTCCCAACTCTTCTCTCATTCCTACTTACCTTAGTATTTCTAGTGCCTACCCACAAGTCTCCAATCTCAGGAACTCTGTATTACTCATGTCTTGATCACAGAATTTCCTCATAGTTATGGAGTTATTTTGTTATTTGTGTCTTAGAAGAAATATGACATGCGTGATCCTTCGAGAGAGGTCTCCCTTATCGCTCATCCCAGGGGCTGGTCTATTTCTCCTTCACATATCCATCTTATTAATCTCTTTTTCTCTCATTTTATTTACCACCACTTGATATTACTTATTTTTCTCACTTATTATCTGTTTTATACAGTAAAGTAGTACTTACCTCTAAGAAACACACATCATTTCATTCCCACTATGATATCCTCAAAGCCTGGAACAATGTCTAGCACATAACAAGCTGATAAATCATCACTGCTCACAATTTCTTAAATTCTTTTATTAGCTTTTTCTAGAAGAATATTCATTTGTTCACTTAATTGTATTATTTTTTTTACCCCCCAACAGTCAATAATTCGTCAAGCTAGTTTAGTAAATTTTAAATCTGGATTGATTTCCACATTTGAAATCCCAATTCAGTATTGTTAGTATAGAAGAATCCAATGAAAGTAGGAAAACATTAATTTTTCAGCTTCTCAGCGTCCAACATATACATGTGGTGTGGCTATGTGTAGTAGCCCAGCAGGCATTAAATTATGTAACAATAACAGAATACCAATGGCATAGTAGCAGCTCTATCAAACCTGTCTACGTGGTTAGAGCTCCTGATTTCTTTGGGAGAGAGCAACCTACGGCTGTGAGAACTAGTTATGGCTCTGTGAAAGAAAGCTGCAGCCAGACATGGTCACACGTAAGAAATATGAACTTTGTGATGATTTGGGTCAATGCCAATCTATTATGCAGCTGAAAATGAACAGGGGTTGTGTGTTCAATTTCAGGCCAAGAGAGGTTCCCCTCACACTGGCTATTATGTATGACATATTTCTCTGCCTTTTGTCCACTTCGTCTGGCAGAGTTTGTGGAAGGCAAGTCTATGTGATTTATCCTGCCTCCTAACGAGCTCTTCCTCAGCAAAGCAGGCTCTGAAAGCCCAGTCATTAGCCAAAGCATCCAAAGGACTGCTTAGAACCCAGGAGACCAAACTAACAGAAAAAAAATTGAGATTCACAGTCAGAGCTGAACAATCACCCTGAACCTCATGGCCTCAATAAACCCCCCAAATTTATTTATTTTTTAATAGTTTTATTCATTCTTATGAATACACTGTAGTTGTCCTCATGCACACCAGGAGAGGGAATAGGATCCCATTAAAGATAGTTGTGAGCCACCATGTGGATGCTGTGAACTCAGGACCTCTGGAAGAGGAGTCAGTGCTATTAACCACTGAGCCATCTCTCCAATTCCCAAATTTATTACTTCATGATAACCATGCAAATGATAAAGTCTTTGAGATTCTAATATTGACTTAAAAGCTTATCACGTATACTTTCACAAGCTCACAATTCCAAGAATGAGCTGTTCTTATAAGTTTTCTTGGAAACCTTTAAAAATGTCTAGGTATAAACAGACATATAGGTATATATACAGACCCATGTATACCTTTGCATGGGTACACATATAGATGCACAGTAATGGGAGCCACCAGAGGAAAAAACTCCCTTACTGGTGGGCCTTGACAGATTACCACCATGGTGCTAGATCCTCAGTCCATCCTGTAACTTTGCAGCCCTCTCCTGATCTGGAGAGCTGACCTGCACCAATACTGTCCCTGTACTTGGCACTAGAAACAAACAAGTAGGTGAGTAGGTTAGTAGCATATTTGAAAGAGCAGAGTTTGAAAGAAGTTTATGCACTGAAACATTCCTGCAAACTTCTCTTGCCATCTTGAGAGTTTGCCTGGCTCACCTTTGAGAAACACAAGAAAGCCAAGGCTCCAGAAGCCAAATAAGCCAACAGCCCTTACCTATGTGAGTGGGGCCACAGTCAGCAAAGACTTTTAGTGAGTCCTGTTCACATGTAACCATCAAGTCTTGAGAAATAGCCAGAAGGCTGCTGGGCTTAATAATTTGTTAAGTAATGGTTCTGAGACAGGAGATAACTGGTAAATGCTAAAGTTATGTCACCACAAAAAGATCTATCGCTTTGAACTGGCTGCAAAATTCAAGTAAGCTCTGATATAATTTATTCCTTATTACCAAAAATCTATGTTGTTTGCATGTCTTTACTAGCCAAACAACATTGCCAAAAACTCATACAAAAATTTTGGAATATTTAGCATGCCGACATAAAGGATATATTCCTAAAAGTAGAATTGTTAAGTCAAAGGATGTATACCTTTCAGATTCTGCCACTTCCATTAAAACTTTACTTTGAAGTTGCCTGCACCAACTCATTATTTCATTGGAAGGATGAGGGAGCATTTTACCCTCTTCTAAGAAGATATACTTTTTGAAAGAAAGGTATAAAATTTTTGATATTTATCAACTTCTAAATTTTATTAACTATAGCTTGTAATTTTTTTCCTTGAAATTGCACAAATTATTGACTATAATCACTATCACTCATGTTCTGACAGTCTCATATATCTGTGTGTATTAGGTACTTTGTATATGTATATTTATGTGAGTGAGGTGTGGGTGTGCATATGTGTGTGAATGGGTGGTATGTATGCATATGTGTGTGCATGTGTGGTGTGTATGCATTTCGTATGAGTGGGTGGTGTGTAGGCATATGTGTAGTAGTGTGTCTGCTTGAATGTGTGCATGTGTGGTGTATGTGTATGTGTGTGCATCTGTGGTACATGCACCCACAGGGAGGTGAGAGCAGCATACCATGTATCATCCTCTATCACTCTGAACCTTAACTGTTTTGAGATAGGATCTCTCACTGAATCCACAGCTTACCCTTTCAGCTATGCCACTGACCCTAGTAGCCACCCAGTAAGACTTGGTGGCCACAGGACAGAGGTAGTTAAAAGGCTTTGCTGGTTTGGTCCCACTTGCACAATCGAAGGTTGCCTGACTATTTTGTCTAATGGAGACTGAGTAGGCTGGAATAGTATATTAGCTCTGCTCATGTGTCTCATAGGTGACTTAGGCAAACTCTCAATAAAGTTCTCCAGAGCTGACTGTGTTTGTTCTTAATTCTGGGGTTATAGACACATGGAACTATGCCCAGCTTTTTCTGTGGGTGCTGGAAACTTCCGTTCACAGCTTTATGTTTGCCAAGCAAGCACTCCTACACACAGAGACATCTCCCCAACCCCTCTATATGTTTTTAAATATAAGGAATTATTTGTTGTCAGTCAGACTATTTGCTCGGTGCGTCTGGCCTGATAAATTCTCATATAGGATCAGAAGTACACAGTTGAAGTTCCAAGATCCAGTAATAATGTGCCGCCCAAGGGAAACCGATGGCAAAGTTTTGTGGCCATAAGCTCTTTATTGCTCTACATGAGACCCCTCACCTTTTCACTGTTAGACAAGGTATTAGTTACATTTGTTTTTCAGAGAGAGAGAGAGAGAGAGAGAGAGAGAGAGAGAGAGAGAGAAGGAACTTTTGGCTCCTGGTTTTAATGTCTGAGTCCATGATTTTGGACTGGATGTGACAGCAGTAGGAGACTGGCAAAAAACAACTATTTACTTCACCCAGTCCAGGAAGCTGTAAACAAAGCAGGAAGTGGTCAGGGGTACTTTATCCACAAGGATCTATCTCCAATGATCCTGTCCCTCCAACTCTGCCCTATCTATTTCTTATTTCCCCAACTTCTCAAATTAGTACCATCACTGGAAAACAAGCATTCTAACCCTGAACCTGTGGGGAACATTTATATCCAAACCAGTACAACAACAGAAAGAATGGGAGAGATCTTGTTCCACTAAGGCTCAGATTTAATCATGGGTTTGTCCTCTATACAGTGTGTCACTAAGAGCATGCTCCAAAAACCTCTCCACGTTAGTTTCTTCATTTGCACTGTGTGATGGCTTGAAGACCCTTCCTTGGTCCATGTAGTCACACTAATAGGAAATGTGGCTTTTTTGAAATTGGTATGGCTTTGTTGGCGGAAGTATGTCACTATGGGCAAAGGCTTTAAAACCCTCATCCTAGCTCCCTGGAAGCCAGTCTTCTACTGTTTGCCTTTGAAATAATCATGCCTGCCTGTATACTGCTATGCTCTGCCTTGATGATAATGGACTGAACCTCTGAACCTGTGAGCCAGGCCCAATTAAATGTTATCCTTCTAAGAGTTGGCATGGTCATAGTGTCTGTTATCAGCAGTAAAACCTAACTAATGTACACAGAAATTATTATATATTTTGTGATATCTAGTCTACTTCTCAAATATGTGGCTGCTTATGAATGAAAGAACAAGTGGTATCTGCAGGGTAACTCATACTGCTGTGGTAAAGTAGAGAGACCATTCCAAACATGATCTGATTGGCTTCCAGTGCCTCTACTTGAGGGATCTTAAGTGTGAACAGTTAACATCTCTATTCTCATCATAGATGGACTGATACAAGATTGCAGGAACTTTGTAAGAAACACCTAACCTCAGGTATGGCACACAGTAGGGTGCCATACTTAGTGCCTTTATTTTATAGCTGTAGTGACCCTAAGTGAGCAAGTTGTCATCCTACCTCCTTCAGCTGTTTTTCTTTAGTATCTTATCACAATTGGGAACACATTTTGTCACTCACACCTTAGAATGTTTTAAAATTGTCTATGGATTATAGTAAGTATCTAGTCTGGAAAATAGCCTGTAGTCATAATGGCATCCCTATTGACTGGGCATGTGAGAACTTGGTGGCAAGATGTAAAAACAGGCCTTTCTAAGTCTCTATTCACAAACATTCAAGGAACTCTTGGGGGAAGAACTAGAATCAATTCTTACTGTCTGCAACTGTTTCTCCCCACTAATGCCACCTCATTGCCATCTGTCAAAAATATAGCCAATAGAGGAATCTGGGCTGAGACCCAGAAATGCAAAGCCGTTGAGGGTCTTTTCAGTGTCACCGAGGATTGAGGGCACAGCCATAAAACATAATTAACTGTCCAGTGAAGTCTATGGCTGGTGCTAAGACATAATGCGGACACCAAATAAATGCCAAGGAAAAAGAAATGGCAGGGAGCACAAGGCCTCACAAAGAAGAGAAAACACCGTGAGGATTCAAAATGAGGATAGGATTCTTGGTCTTCCTGGGCTGAGAGATAGGTAGAACAAAGGCATGAGGTTTTGAAAAGTCAAGGAGCATGAAAATATAAATAAGTTCTTAAAGGTCATGCCAGGTTTGTCAGGTGAAGGGAATGGGTTAGCATATAGGGGAAGGGTATTATATTCAGCGTAGATTATTACCTTAAAGTCACATTGTGAGACCCTCCTTAATTCTAATTCCTAAGTTAATGATGTGAAGGTTTGTGGATGGTTGTCACCAGGTCTACTGAGAATAAGAGGGAAATCTGCTCTTCATGGATCATTTGATCTGTCTCTTCAGAACTCGGAGAGGTCTCAGAAGGCATCTTGACTTGCTATCTGATTATTACTGGAAACAATGGCATAATTATCAAACTCTCAGAAATGAAGCACATTATTTTTGGCAGATGTCCTTTAAATGTAATTGGCTCTGTTTAATTGTCCCAAGGAGCAAGTTTGTCTGTTGATTATTGAGACACTTTATTAAAACATGTCCATGGCTATGGTGGGCAGTTGGTACCACCTGCTATGCAGATCACAATAGCCAATAAGGCCATATGATGTACAATTGTTTGGGAATAGAACAATTACTTATGGAGTAGAGTCTAAGGCGAGCTTGTTTTGTGTGAAGAAAGGAGGCAGGATCAGGATTGTTTAGTGTCCATTGGGGACCAACTTTTGCAGTGAGACTGGAGTATCTGACTGATCTACTGAAATTTTCAACTTGCTTCTCTCCCACCGTGAATCTCTACCTTTTCCTGGTGGGTTTTGTTGTCTTGTCCCAAGAGACTTGTTACCTTCTCTCACATGATGTGATACTCTCAGCAGGGCAAGAGGGGGATGGGGTAGGGAATTCCAGAGGGGAGACTTGGAAAGGAGATAACATTTGAAATGTAAATAAAGAAAATATCCAATAAGAAAAAAAAGAAATATGTACTTTGAAAGAGCAGGAATTTTAGTCTTCTCTGTGTCCACATCGTGAGAAAGTTTGCAAACTTCAGATGTTTGAAGAACTGTTAACTTGAATAAGCAAGTTTAGCCACCAGTAGCCTGGCACAGTATGGAGGGAACCTCTGTCCTACACCCTAGACACCCATTCCATACTGGGTTCTGTGGGTCCAGTTTTTTCATTATTATATAAATCAATTACATTATCCAATGCAAAAGAAGAAAAATAAGCCATTTGAGGCATGGGGTACTGGAGACTAACCCTAGGGTCTCCCTTCTGCTAGGCATTCACATTGCCACTGTGCTATATGCTTAGACTGACCAACCTTCTCAATTGTTTCAATACATAGCTGATATACAGCTTGGTGGTTCAGTCTCTAAGAGTCCCAAGGGTTCAGGTTAGTTGACTCTGTTGGTTTTTCTGTGGAGTTCTTACTGGGTGGAGCCTCTCAAAAGACAGCCATGCTAGACTCCTGTCTGCTAGCATAACAGAGTATCATTAATAGTGTCATGGATTGGTGCCTGCCAATGGAATGGGTCTCAAGTTGGGCTGCTTATTGGAATACAGTATATCCATGCTACACCCATAGACCCAAAGAAGCTAATCAAGAAGAAAGGCACAATAAGGATGCTTGAATCTCACTTAGAAGGGGGAATAAAATAGTCATAAGAGACAGATGAAGGGGAGGGAACTGGGTGGGAGAGGGGATGGGGAAGGGAATGGGGGATGGTTCAGGGTCAGGTTGGGAATGAACAGGAAAGATGGCCATATGGTCATGAGAAAGAATGGAAATCTATTTCTGACAGGGGTAGGGAGATGAAGGGCATCTCCAGGAGGATGTGACAGAGACCTGGGATAAAGGAGGTGACCAAGAATCAATGGGGTGACCTTATCCATGACTCACAGCTTTGGGAATATGGAACCTGAAGAGGCCACCTCCTGTAGCCAGAAAGTAACCCCAGTAGAGTGGTAGGGACACCAACCCAACCACAAAACTTTCAACCCAAAATTTATCCTGTCTACAAGAAATGCAGGGATGGGGATAGAGCAGAGACTCTTGAGAATCTTGTATAAATAGTAGGTGTAATTCCCATCACATTGCCACCACAGGGCAGTATCTATGTAACCACTCACACCAAGAAGCAGAACATTGCCAGCAGGGCTGAGCCTCTATGAAACCTTTCAGGTACTGTTCCATGTAAGAGTAACACCTTGCTTCTCCGTTCTCTGCGCCCTGCTCCCTGTGTGAGTGGAGTCATAAAGCATGTGCTCTTCTGTCTGGCTTCCTTTTGTTTTTATTATGTTTAGAAGGTGTATGCTTTGGAGTGGACTTAGTTGCAGATTGTTCATTTCCACTGCTGAACTGAATTCTAGTCTGTGAATGTAGCATTACTTATCCATCTCTTCAACTCTTAGAGGGTATTTGGACAGTTTCCAATGTGTGGCGATTGTGAGTAATGCTGTCTTAGGCATTCCATTGCTTGGAATTAAGGTGGAAGTGTTCAGACAGTCCTATTAGGTAACTCCATATGCCAAGGAATATGATTTCAGGTTCTATGTACTCTTCTAAACGTGAACTGGCTGTTTTCCCAGAAGGAAAAGAAGACGCATAGAGCATTCATGCTAATGTTGAAATCCAGTGATAGCTATTCACTCCTGATGGGTTTCCTTGTCTATTTCTGGTGCCTTAAAGAATGCAAATTCTTAGCCTTTCTCATAGAAGAGTTAGGGTAGGGAGCAAATATCCCCATCATTACAACAGAAAGTCTCTAAAATCAAAGCATCTAAATGATAAACTTGAGCAGAGTTTCTCATTGCAAGAAATCAACCTACTTGTTTCTGCCTCCAGAGTAAGCACCAAGGAGAGCAGTGAGCCGTAATGAGAACCCACACTGGTATATCTACTTTCCATCTGTGGTGCACTTTGTAGATATTAACTAATAATTCCTCCACTTTTTTCTGCTCTCCCACCATGAAACAGGTGGCATCTCCATATTATGTCACTCATTTGCAGAAAGACAAGCAGAAGAGCAGGTTATGCCAACTTCTCACTGAGGTCCAGAAGTGAAAAATAAATGCTTTGCTGCCTGGTGCCTTTGTGAAATAAAATTACCGCATATTTTAAGCCTGAATATATAAATAGCACAAATAAAGCCCCTGAAGAACTTCTGCTGCATGTGATGGTAGAGATGGATTTATCATTGGTTTGTTTACCAAACTGTCACCATGGTTACTCATGAGTATCAATGATTCCATAGTCCCAGGGTAAGCCCTGAGAAGGCAGAAGGGGGGAAGAATGCTGTTTTCAAACATGGAAGCTAGCAAAGGATTTTGAGTTGATTCCACTGCGCTTCCTCCAACCCCAATCCAAGCAATTAAAATTTTTATTTACTTAGAAAAGAAAATGATGAGATTTACTTAGAAAAGAAAGAAAGGAGACAGGTTTGTAAATCCAGGGAGAACAAATGATTGCGGGTGTCTTTGCGTGCTGAGATCAGAAATGGATATCTCATTTTGAGTTGCTCCTCAAGTTTCATAAAACTGCTTCCCCACAGCAATTCTGATTATCTCAACAAGTTTGGTTTAAATTGTTATCTACTAGGGGAAAGAGGTCTGTAGAAAAATTTCACCATTTTATATTTACAATTTGTTAAAATGGAGTCACCCATTTTAAGTTAGGTACAACCTACATTTACAAAACCAAGAGGTTTGGAAAGTAATCAGAACTAGTGATTGTGCCTGACAAAAAGGAATTCTTCCTGAGGTGACGTTCTGCTCTGGTTCTGTACCCACAGCATGATCTGGTTTCCCAAGAGTCTCCTGGAAATACTGAGGGCACCGGAGAGTCCTTAAGCCATTAAACAGGGGACAAAGAAGGCAAACCAAGTGATATGAGAAAGTAAAATGTTTCATCGGTTTCTTTTCCCCTATCCTGGGCACTGTTGGGGTGAGGACCCCACAACAAGAACTGCTAAATACTACAACAGAATCACAGCCCCCTGAGACTTTGCAAATAAAGAGAGGCATCATTCTGCTCTACAAGGTAGACCAAGAGAAGAGCGTTCATCAGTAGAGCAATCAAGGAAAGAGTAAAGCCCCTTACTCTTGTTCCCCACATCTGACGGATGTATTTGCATAGGAACACGGAGTAAGACTTCAGGTAATCAAGATAGATGCTGAGGTTCAGGAAATGAAGTGGTAAGTCAGAGCTGCAACTGTGAGTGGGGCTAAAGATAAAAGCTCCAAGGAAGGAAATCTACTTTAGGGCCTAGAATTTCATTGGCAATTCAAAACCCACAGTGAATGACTTTCTATGGAGAGGAGTTCCTTTTAAAGAGAGAAGTAGCGTGTCTAATCTAGGAAGGAAAACAGACAGTGCCATAGATAGAGAAGATCCCACCAACGGTGAAGTAGAAAAGGCAAGGAGGGCTATCTGTGAGCACTGACAGTCACTCATGGCCAAAGATGGGGGTGGGGTAAGGCTCTGGGAGAAGCCATACAGACAGGAGGTGCTCAGTACTAATGTGCTGTCAATGTAGAGGCCAATGAGGTAGGAGAACAGGGATGGAGGAGGGAAATAGAAAAATGAAGTAGAATGGATAGAGACATTTTTTGAGGTTGTTTTTTGTTTGCTTGCTTGTTTTCATGCTTGAGGATAAAAATTTTTCACAGGGGTAAAAGAAGGGAGGGGAAGAGAAGGATGGGGGGAAGAAAACATGGTGGGGGTTGAGAAAAGGGAGAGAAGCAAATGATAACAACACGTATAGCAAAAACCAAAAGGAAACACAAAATTAGCCACAAAAGTAAATGCAAAGTTAACATTAGAAAATATAGGAAATGTTTCAACAAAATGTCACTATTTTCAGGCATTACAGCTGGCTGCAGATGCGGCACCATGAGAACTCTCACGCCATCCTGTTGCAGGCCACTTATCTCTCTACCCTGACATGATGTTAATTGTCTGTTTGTCATAACAGGGGATTCTAAAATGTAGGAGCTTCAAACATTCACAAGTCCACACCATTATTGTGGGTCCCCTAGCTGGGTGGTTCTGGCTAAAGGTCTGTGTGAGGTTGACTGAGGCTGATAGTTTGTGAGAATCTGGAGAGAATTTACCTTCATCTTGGGTCACTGAACACTTGGCAAGTTGGTGCTGGCTCTTGGCAGGAAGCCTATGAGCGCCCCCTTGGGGAGCTCTCCGCGGTGCTGATTGTGCCTTCCGCGTATGGCAGTTAGCTTTCCCTAAAGTGGGTAATGCAGGAGGGGGGCGTGTCGAAAGTCCTTTAATGACCTAGCATTAGACATTGCACCCCCCATTCCTTCTACCTTGCTCTGCTCACCTAGAGTCCACACCCTGAGGGAAGGCCATCAACTTCTACTTTGTCACATGAAGAGAACTAAAGAATTAGTGGCCATGTTTAAATGGAGGCTAAGCATTTTGCGATGACCATTGAATTTTAGTAAGAATGATGCTCTGGCTGGAGTACACAGAGAGCTAGATGTTCAGGTTGGCTTAGTAAAGAATACAGGACATGTATTGAAAATGCTTGATTGTTATTGCCATAGAACCAACTAAGCCCTTCCTTACGTTTTCTCTACATACAAATGACACCAACATCATAGGAATATATTTTTCTCTTTTTTATTTAATTATAGCATGATTTTATGTGCACATAAGCAGCTAATGTAAAGGGTATGGAGTAATAAAATGTATACATCATATCTTTTCTTTTTCAAAAAAAAAGTTTGGGGAATCTTCCATTGGAGATGGGAGATACTGAGGGGACCCGAGACTCATTGGGTGTGAAATAATACATGGTGTATTGTTCTGCATACCTGGGAGGAAGTACAGCATTGTGAGGGTGTCATCACTCCTCTGTGTCTATGGGGCCTCTGATAGGACTGGAGAATGCTTACACTTCTAGTGGAATAGAGAGCGGCAGCCATACCATGGATCTGTGTGGTATCTCTTCTTTGCAGACCTCAGCAAGTACTCTTTGATGGATTATTCAGGAAAAGCAAAGACTCTCATAAGAGTTTCTATAAGTTCTGACCACCTCAGTTAGCTGGTAACCCTTGGAAGAGCAGAAAGAGTCAGATTTGAGCAGAAGCCGCCCATAGAGACACTAACATGAGATGAATTTGCCCTCCCCCACCATCCTGTTCCCATTTTCCTTCAGTGAGCTTGGAGGGAAAAGAAATTAATGAGGCTTGTTGTATATGCAGGATAAGCACAGTTTGTGTTGCGCTAAGTGTAGCAGAAACTGAAAAAGCATATCTAGTGAAACTAAGTAATTAGACTTCACAATTCTCACATTTGTAAGGGTGAAAAAAATGCCTTTCATGGAAAGCATCTTTAAACTCATTTTCTATGTTCAGGAAAGACTTTCTTAGCCCGCCCAGGGTTGGAACTGTGTTGACCACATTTAAAATGAAGGTGGAAATTGGTGGACTCATGTTCGCGGTTATCTGAGTGTTCTGTAAGGGAGCAGGGGGGTGGGGGTGGGGGTGGGGGGCTGCTTCAGGCACAAAGCTAGGGCCTGTTTCCTGTATGGATGAAAGCCCAGATCAAATGCAAAGAACATGTATGTTCATTCTTCTCAAATGTTTGGAAACACACAGAGAGCAGAGAACATGGCTTCGGTACACTGGTTAAGAGCTGCCTTTTTGGAGCCACATGGCCTGGGTTCAGTTTTACACCATCACTTACTAGCAGTGTGTGGGGAAAGTTAATTTAATCTTTGTCTCTGTTTTCTCCCATCTGTGAAATGAAAAGATAACAGCAGCTTCATCCTAGGCTGCAGTGAATGACAAAAATACATACATGTGAGTCACAGGGCAACAGTAACTGCTGCATTCTAAGCTCTGTAAAGATGAGCTGGTTTTTACAAAGACTGCTAAGCAATGACTGAAGCATTGCTGTGAACGATGGACATACTGAACAAATATCTGATATTGTGATAGAACACTAATAGTCAAGTGTCTTAACATTTTACTTCTGTAAACAGACACCATGACCAAGGCAAGTCTTATAAAGGACAACATTTAATTGGGGCTGGCTAACAGGTTCAGAGGCTCAGTCCAGTATCATCAAGGAAGGAACATGGCAGCATCCAGGCAGGCTTGGTGCAGGAGGAGCTGAGAGTTCTACATCTTCATCTGAAGACTGTTAGCAGAATACTGGCTCCCAGGCAGCTAGGACAAGAGTGTTAAAGCCCACACCCATAAGGCCACACCTGCTCCAACAAGGCCACACTTCCCAACAGTGCTACTCCCTGAGACAAGCATATTCAAACCATCACATCAAATGTAGCAAATTCTGTTAGAAGTTTCTCTTTTGTCTTTACCAGTACTCATTATGTTATTGGTTTCTCGGTATACATATGTAGACACACATACATGTCTCATTGTCCAGTAATAGTTTACTGTTACCTTATAGTTTTGCTCCTTCCTACAGTTCAAATTTGCATGTATACGTGGCCCTATGCCTTATATAAAATAGGAGGACACAGAGAATATTTGTGATAATTAATTGAAATGAATCACAAATAAACGTCTACTGTGTGCCGGCCATGTTGCTACCTACAGGAATGCTACTATAACTGCAATGTCACTGTGCCTAAGATAAGCAATGTCAGTGCTCTAATGGAGCTGCAATCCCAAATCCAGCATCTTTCCAACATACCAAGAGAGAAGGAAAGAAAGCAGCGATTCTGTCAGCCGTTTCCTGCTCCATACCAGTTAGGCTCCATAAGGCAGCAGGTAACAAGAAACCCAACAGACTGTGGCTTAAACCTTAAAGATATAGTGCTTGATAAACAGTCCAGCTTTAATTGGTTCTGCATCTTGATGACTTGCCCCATATCCCATCATGGGTAAGTGTATCTCCAATAGTATTGTGCTTCCTCTCAGGACATCAGGATGGCTACCAAGACTCCAGCAAGCATAGCCTCTCACAGAAAGCTCCAAGAACAGCGAACATGAGGTTTCCCTGTGCCTGTCTTCTTTTTACAGCAAGAGAATGGCTTTTTCCAAGTCTCTCCTGGAGGTTGTCCTCACAGATCGTTGTCCAAGATGGCATCCTTATTCTCAAGGGGAAGGATAAGGGTCGGGGAACTCAGTTTCTAGTCTGTTTGTGGAGGAGTGAGAAGCAGGTAGAAGAGATGGTAAGGAATATCTTTGGGGCAGTCAAACAATGGTGTAGAGGGTAGACAGGTGGATGAGCAATTAAAATCACTTGCTGCTCTAGCAGAGGACCCAAGTTCAGTTCTCAGCACCCACATTCAACAGCTTACCACTGCTTGTAAACTCAGGTACAGACGTTCAAATGCCCTCTTCTGTTCTCCACACACAGGTATTCACACACATAACTAAAAATGAAATAAAACTTAGATAAAACAAAACAAAGCTGTGTGCCAGTCTCTGGCTACTTGTAATTGGGCACTAGATGACACTGCTCTCACCCTTTTGTCACCAAGCCGTGAGATGAAAAGGGAGTAGGTAGTGCTCATGGATTCCATTGGCTTTGGCTGCCTAGAACCACTTGCTCTGTGACTGTGGCTGGAGAGACCTGACCACGCCACCTTACACATCTGTGAGGCAGGGCAGAGAATACATTATGCAGTAGAGCAGCATATTTAGAATTCATATGTCTTATTGGTAATCAGAGACTTGATCAATCACATATCTCCTCAAGGTTTCAGAGTTTTCCTTATGTAAATAAAAGTTGCACTCATGAGCAAAGTTGTAGCCAGGCATCACGGCACCTGCCTAATCCTAACTCTCTGGCTAAGGCAAGAGCATCCTGAATTTGAAGCCAGCTTGAGCTGCTGTAAGGTTAAGCCAGCAAGAGAATCTGGGGAAATACTGTCTCAACAAAAGCAATGACAAGAACAAGGTTTCAGTGCAGGCTAAACGAGATATTCCACACAACATGAACTTTACTTTTGTTGACTGTAGAGTTTCACAAAACACTTGAGGGGAATGGCCTTAATAAAACTGTTCTTATCAAATTTTCTTTGTGTATTCAGCTATGAGAACATATAAAAGCAACAGGCAATTCAAAACAAGTCCCTGGTGTTTT